>JACVVK020000081.1:262500-285000 GCA_018292915.2 Batillaria attramentaria
CAGGATGGAACTACGCTAACCATGGCCACACACAGCCAGACAGTAATCCATTGGCGGCACAAGAGATAGAGCAGGATACGGCAAATATTACGTCTCCAGGGGCTGCATGTACAGGCTTGTTTTCTACTACTGCTGTGATACTGAGCTGGAGAGCGGAAACTCACCATCCAACACTAATTGCTGGCAACAAGTATAGATGCCCGCCTTCCCCACCCTTCTGCCTGCCTACCACCCACCCCCCACGGCCCTGCCCCTCCCCGCCCCTGTCCTTACTTAGACTGTGGAAGTGTGGAGTGGTGGTCAAACAGAGTGGACAGTGAGGGACAACTGGACCGTATGCCAGGCGTGAGTGATAGAATTAAGGTCCGTGTTAGGGACGTGGACGATGAATAGTTCCTTCTTCGTGTCAGTCCACCTCTCTCTCTCTCTCTCTCTCTCTCTCTCTCTCTCTATATATATATATATATATATATATATATATATATATATATATATATATATATACTGTGTATATACTGTGTCTTTTACCTCTCATGTGTTTTGCATTTAATACCTATATATCCTTTTGTATGTCGTGTCTGCAGTGTGAGCGGACGGCGGACGTCAGTAGTAGATAGATAGAGAGAGAGAGAGAGAGAGAGAGAGAGAGAGAAAGAGAGAGAGAGGGAGGGAGTGTGTGTGTGTGTGTGTGTGTTGTGTGTGTGTGTGTGCGTGTGTGTGTGTGTGTGTGTGTGTGTGTGTGTGTGTGTGTGTGTGTGTGTGTGTGTGTGTAGCATTAGCAACGGCAAGAATGAAAACTGGACCACTGGACCAATGTCTTTTACCGTTGACAAATAAAGTTTCATTTCATTTCTCTCTCCATCACCCCCATCCCTCCCCTCACCCCTAGCAGCCTTGACGCTTGTAGCGGTCAGCGAGAGAGAGAGAGAGAGGGCGGGAGAAAGAGAGAGCACCGCATCTTGCCTCAGTTAACGCGCGATCGAAGTAGGTAGCAGTGGACGCCAGTGTCTTGCTCTCAACTGTCACTTGGTGTTCCGTTTTCCGCTGCCCGCAATATTCAATATCTGGCCATAAGCGCCACGTTCTGCCTGTCGCTAAACAGTACTGGCGCTGTTGAACATCCCGCACCACCTCCACACTAGACACACTCCGGTTCCTGTCCCCTCCGTCTGACGAAGCGTGTGTGTGTGTAAGAAAATGACTGTGGTCTGATAAGCAGCAAATGATGTCTTGGAGGATAGACCTGCCGTGTTCTGGTGACAGCCCTCATTCTGCTAGTCTGCGCGATGGGGATGTGATTGCATCACTGTCAACGTAATCCCTACTGATGGCCAAATGGCTGTGCTGTAATTCTGCAAGCACAAAGAACCAGGGGACGTAACCTTCTTGGATAATTGATTTCCGGGGATCAAAAGAGTTGAAAATAGTGTTACGTGACGAGGGCCCCTCGTTCCGCGGACTGCTGATCGGACAGACCTGTTTGTGTGGGAGAACACTGGGACAGGAGCACACGGAGCTGGACGCGAGCCGGTGAGGGGAGGCCACTCTAGAACTCATAAGAAACGCGCTTTTCTGGATTCTGCTCTTCGGTCGTGAAGGTAGGAATCGATTTATGTGCACGCTTGTGGCATCTTCCGGGAACAATGTAAATTTTTGTGTTGAGAAAAAACAAAACCGCTCCTCCTGCTTTAAGAGACAGAAAATCCCTTTTAAGTTTTGCTGGAATATTTAAACGCAGTCCGGGCTTGAAATTCTCTAGGCTCTCTGGGTGTAACTTACACTCAATTTCAGTTTCTGATTATAGAATATTCATGATTTTCGATAGCGAAATAGTTCTGTGAAAATGTGAACAACTACGACACCTAGATGGAATAAGTTTAGAGCCCCCCCCCCCCACACACACACACCCTCCCCCTCCCACCTCCCCTCCCTCCCCCCACCCCCCTCCCCCACACACACCCTTAAGTGGTACATAATTATTCTAGAACGGCCTTTGATTTCACTGTGGGAAAAGTGTGCACGATCTTTTGCCGGCTACTTAAAAGTATTTCGCGGTCAGTACTATGCCCCCCACTCCTCCATCTGCTTAAAAAAATTAAAGACACTTTTAAAACGAGTAGTTCGAATTTTTATAGCTTCCAGAAAAAGGGGTGAGTGTTTGGGAGTTTAACGTCCTTTTCCACCACGTAAGGGTGATTTCAAAGACGGGGCAACAAGAAAAAGACCAGCAGAAATATTTGGCCCCAGCCGAGATTCGAACTCACGATCCGAGCATTTAGAGTCGTTCAATGCCGGATCTGCCAGTCGGGTATCCCGGCTGTCCGCTTCCGGAAAAGTCTCGAGTTTTGTAGCAGAGAGAGAGAGAGAGAGAGAGAGAGAGAGAGAGATAAAATGAAACTTTATTTGCCAACGGTAAAAGACATTGGTCCAGTTTTCATTCTTGCCGTTGCTAATGCTACACACACACACACACACACACACACACACACACACACACACACACACACACACACACACACACACACACACACACACACACTGTCTATCTATCTACGTCCGCTCACAGACACGACTTACTAAAGGATACAGGTGTCAAATGCAAAACACATGAGAAGTAAAAGGCACAGTATATAAGGCAACACATACACGTGACAGTATATAGGTATCAACACACGCACAGACTATTCATGTACCAACATAAGTGGTCGGATGCATGGTGGTGTTTACGAAAGTGGCTGCGAACCCGCATACATTTGATGTTTGAAGAGTCTGCTCTTAAAGGAAGATAGCGTTTTGGCGTTTCTAATATGGATGGGAAGTGGAGAGAGAGAGAGAGAGAGAGAAATGGCGGAGGGGGCGGGGGTGCTGATGGCATGTGTAATATCCTGTAACTGGAGATACGTCACGTACTCATGCGCTTATAAATAAGCCAAAAATCAATATCAAAAAGCCCATTCCATAGCAAAACGAGAAGGCCCGGCTTGCTGGCAGTTCGTCCAGTCTACTTGTATTGACTGTGGTTCGTCCAGTCTACTGGGGTTCGTCCAGTCTACTGGCATTGACTGTGGTTTGTCCAGACTACTGGCATTGACTGTGGTTTGTCCGGTCTACTGGCATTGACTGTGGTTCGTCCAGTCTACTGTGGTTTGTCCAGTCTCCTCTCTGCTGTATCGGCTTACACACTACAGCTGTTGTTCTGTCCGTCTCCCATGTACTCTGTCGCACTTCCTGCTCGGGTTCCGGTGTGTTAAGGTTCAAGTGAGGTGAGGTGTGACATTATTGATCTGTGGCGCCACCAGACGGTCATCGTCCCGCGGTGCCCGCTACTCACCTCACGCAGATCTGTCCTTAGAAGGCTGGACTGCCCGGGTCACGTGATCCACCTGTTAATGCGATTAGTGCAAAACCCAGGAGGCTCTTGGCTGGACTCAAGCAAACAGTCAAACTATGTGAGTGATGCCGCTGCACCGCGGCGACGCGCTTCCGTCGGGACGAAGTAACGCGAATATTTCGAAAGGGATAAGGGTTGGATGGATTGGTGTTTGGGGATTTAACGTCCTTTTCCACCACATAGGGTGATATCAAAGACGGGGCAACGATGAAAAAGCCAGCACAAATACATTTGGCCCCAGCCGGGATCGAACTCACGACCCGAGCATTAGAAGTCCAACGCTCTACCATTCGACCACCCCGGCTCCCCTCGAAAGGAATAAGAATTTAGTAAATCTAACAAGAAAAAGAAAATAGAGCCCTGACTTCTCATGTATTCACGCAAAATATCCGGCAAAGGGAGATGATCGACTGATGATTCGTGTGTGATGATAGTACGTGCCCCTGGCGTCACGTGACAGCACGTGCATCCCGTCGGAGGGTCCTGATGTCGGGGCTATGATCAGCACCCCTCATTAGAGATTTGGGGGAAGTTTCTACACTGAGTATCACGTCATTACGTAAATTGAAATGGAAGCTCGGGGTCGTTGTGGGCGGATGTGTGTGAGATCCGGCCTGCTGCATGTGTTGTCTCTCGTATCGATGAGTCGCTGAAGCGGAAACATGGCGACTCCCACACTCGGAGCCACACTCGTGCTCGCTCTTCTCTCCCTCCCGTTTTCCTCCTGTCATGGCGTGTCCATTAGCAGCCTGGTCCTGCCTGGGTTTTCCTCCTGTTATGACGTCACACAAGCAAAGGATGCAAAGGGAGTGCACTCCGCCTACCCCTTTTCCTTTGATGACATTCTTTGGTGTGCCGCCGCTCGCTCCTTGTTCAAAAAAGGATCAGATTATTGCATTCACATCCACACTGCCAATGACTGACATCAGATGATTTTTGTCTGTTTTTGCTTCTCTCTTTTTTTTCAGTGGAGGACAGGGTGGAGGGAGTGGGGTTGGGGGGTGGGGTGTTTGGAGATGCAAGCGACTTTGGCGTAAGCCAGTTTAGGACTACTGCCATAATAATAATAATAATAATAATAATAATAATAATGATGATGAATTGTACTTATATAGCGCAAAATTCTCACAAAGCGACTCAATGCGCGTACTCCCGCACTCATACCAACAAATATGCACACACACACACACACACACACACACACACACACACACACACACACACACACACACATTAAGAACAGGAGTCAGATTTTGACCCAAACCTTGTTGTTGTAGAGGGTTCCACGCTAGACACGTGTGGGTGTGGGTGTGTGTGTGTTGGGGGGGGGGGGGTTCTGACGTCAGTCTACGTGCTCCCGACATGCACTTCAGCATGTTGCACGATCCTCACCGGCTGAAGCCAACACAAGAACCGCGTCCTGAGTGTGGTAGTTACCAGTCAGAGGACGGTACCAGGACTTCAAGTGTCTACTGGGCCGTGATCTGAAGGTCAATCATCCGCCTATAATCCGTTTACCCCCCTTCCCCCCCCTTCCCCCGTCCCCTCCATCCCCATCTCTATCCCCAGCCCCTCAGATGGTCTTTCTAGCCCTCTCTGTCTCTCAGTTCTCACAAGGACCGGTACCATGCTGTTCCCCGTTCACTGTGTTCGTTCAATACTTGCCCAGTCTCTCTCTCTCTCTCTCTCTCTCTCTCTCTCCACTGCTTGTTACTGGTCAGAACTGGGAAACACAAGCGGCGAGTGGTGAGAGAGAGACTGAGCAGCGTCCTTCCCATAAACACGGCCTGTGATCCCGTTATCCGAGCATAAAAACATTGTGGTGCGGTGTAAAACGGACTGTTTACAACCGGCGCTTACTGTGAACTGTCGTGCGTAATGACTCGAACCAAACCTCTTACCAAACGATCCGGAAAGACTCGGCACTCCCCAGGGTCTGGAGGCTGGGGGGTTATGACCAGTCTATCTGACGGACTTTGATCAATAGTATTTGACGGACGTTTTTGAGGAAAAGGTATTTTTCTTGTTGTAAGACGCGATAGTTTGTGCCTCCTCCTAGCCCCGCCACCGCCACCGCCACCGCCACCCCACCCCTACTCGGGGAGCCGGGGTGGCCGAATGGTAGAGCGTTGGACTCTCAGTGCTCGGGTCGTGAGTTCGAATCCCGCCGGCTGGGGCCAAATATTTGTGCTGGCCTTTTTTCTCGTTGCCCCGTCTTTGATATCACCCTTATGTGGTGGAAAAGGACGTTAAACTCCCAAACACCCACCCCACCCCACCCACCCCCACTCTCCCCGAATGACCGAGATTCGATGCGGTAAGAACGTGCTCTGTCTGTTGTGATGTTTTCTATTTTGTAGTATCGATTACCAGCTGTGACTGGTCGTTGTTCCAGAGTCTGTTATGTTCAGCAACATTCTACTGGCTTGTTTGCTGCTACTTTGAACTTCAAGACAACAAACTGGTAAAATACAGAATTAGTGGAATCAACAGTATACCGGCTTTGACATTCTCTCTGCTTTGTTGTCTTTCTGTCACAAACCTTGAATTATTTCAAACTACATTGTATGTTGGTAGGGGTAAACAATGAAGACTGAAATCTGTTGTTTCCACGCAGGTAAATTATATCCTTTTCATCTTTTATTTTCATTTAAATTAGACAAGAGTGTTAAGATGCAGACAACATCAGTCTCTTAAGATCTGCATTAGAGAAAAATCGAAAGCCGAGAAAGACATCTCCGTTAAGGATAAATCGCATTGAATGTTGCACCGCGACTGTTCAGATGAAAACCATATGCGAGGAAGAAACAGCTGGAAACGGAAGAGAAACAAAAAGTAAACTACAAAACACGCTGCAGGGTGTTGGTGTAGCGGGAAGAGTTCGAGCTAGTGTGCGTGCAAGGAGAGTAGAGATTGTTGATTTCAACACTTGCCATGCACTCGAGACGTTTTCGTCAGCATGTGTAGGTCACCAGGTGGAGAACATGTATTTAGACAGGTGTAGACTTAGACAGGCGTAGACATAGGTGTAGACAGGTGAACCTGGACGGGCTTGTCGTATAGAGTGTTGACAGGATTCTCATCATCGTACCTGTAAGTGATCGGATTGTGAGGTAAACAGTCTACCTGGAAACCTACATGACATTAACTGACCGGGTGCTGTTTCAGGTTGTTTTTTTTTTTGTTTTTTTTTTTTTTTTTTTTGGGGGGGGGGGTCCGTGGTAGGTTCTTGTGGCAAGGGGTGTGTGTGTGGGGGGGGGGGGGGGTACTTTACACTTCTTTGGGGGTTTTCTTGACGAAAAGTGTGTGTGTGTGTGTGTGTGTGTGTGTGTGTGTGTGTGTGTGTGTGTGTGTGTGTACACTGTCATACAATTTCCGCAGACATGTCTCTGAGTTATAACATTAAAGTTTACAGCAAGTTACGAACTTCCAATTCCACCGAATCCAGCGGAATAGGACAAGCGATACTACAGCCACCTGACCAAAGACCTTGGAATCAGAATTATGTTTCCAAGATCTTTGACCTGACGCCAGGATCGAACCTAACAAGTCCTTCAGTACTTCGTTAGCACTGTCAGACATTCCTTGCTTCTCTCTCTCTCTCTCTCAATGTATCCAATCAATCGACCTTAAACACACACATGCCTGCCGCTGGAGACTTTAATGATTGTAGAGAGGAAGAACTTGGAGAGAGAGTAAAAAGGCAAATGACGGTTGGCACTGTCATCTAGTGATGGGTGATTTTTCTTCCCCCCCCCCCCCCCCCCCGTCCCCGTGTCGCGTGCTCATGTCAAGTAGAGCGCGCGGCGCACGGCCAGGCTGTGATTCGGTTTTTCACCTATCAATCTTCATTTAACGCACGCTTTAAGAAGGACGGCGCGGGGGGAAAGAGGGACATTAGCAGACGGCTTCTGTTTGATCCCCGGCCATACTGTTTTCTTTTGCATTTCTTAGCATGCAGCCCGCTCTCGTCTGACGGTGCATGCACGAACCCTGACAATTCAGGAAGGCTGTGTTTTTGTGGGGGATATTTTTTTTTTTGTGGGGGATGTTTTTGTTGGGGCTCAATCACTCCCACTCCTCTCTCTCTCTCTCTTTCTCTTTCTCTCTGAGTGGTCGCAACACCACTTTCTCACGCGCGAACATGCAAGCGCACTCATTCACGTGCAGACGCAATTGTGACGGTAATCCTGCCCGCAATATGAGGCACGTGGCTTTTTGTGGCTAGTTTTGGGAAGTGGCTGGTTCACCCTGCGGGTCGTGAGTTCGAATTCCGGATTGAGCCAAACATTTTTTTTTTTTTTTTTGGTTTCGTTTTGTTTTTGTCGCTCCATCTTTGGTGTCACCCTTGTGTGGTGGAAGAAAGACGTTAACCCCCCCCCCCCCCAGCAACAAATCAATCAATTGCCCTTGTTTACAACAACAACAAATTGAGCGTCGGTTTTGAGATCAGAAGGTAATGGGTTCGAATCTCAACACGACCAGCGCCTGCGTCATTCAAATCACTCACGCAGTGGGCAGACGTCACGCGTCAAAATATTCGCCCACCCGTTAAGAAAGGGAAGGCTTAACGTACGGGTGATATCAAAGACAGGGCAACGAGAAAAAAGGCCAGCATAAATATCTGGCCCCAGCCGGGATTCGAACTCACGACCCTAGCACTGAAAGTCCAACGCTTGACAGTCCCGTCTCCCCTCATTGAAAGAAGGCGGTTACTTGGACGATTTGTGATGCGTTTACTTTCGCTATTGTAACGTCAAATCGAACAGCAATGTAGCGCGGCTGGAAGTCATGAAAAATCGCTACAACCAGGTTTATCGCTGGCAGTCACTGCCAATGGTTTCCTCGTCTGGGTGTTCAAAATTCACCTGACCGGCCATAAAAGTGCCCCGCACACGAAAACACATTTAGCACGACAATCACATCAATAAAGATGGAGATAGAAGGAGAATTGACGGGACAAAAGATAGGGGTGGGGGCCATATCACTCTGTGAAAATCGGCCTGGTCATGATGGTGCTGTCCATGTTGCCTTCACACAAATTTATTGCTTAATGAGCATGTGATAGTTGTTTGAGTGACGTCTGCATGGGAGTAATGTGTAAATCATGTTATCGGGCTACGCTAGCGTGCACACACACACACACACACACACACACACACACACACACACACACACACACACACACACACACACACACACACACACACACACACACGCACGCACGCACGCACACCGACACATACACCAACACACACACACACACACACACCAATACACACACCAATACACACACGCACAACGACACACACACACACACACACACACACACACACACACACACACACACACACACACACACACACACACACACACACACACACACGCGCGCGCGCACACACGCACGCACGCACGCACGCACACCGACACATACACCAACACACACACACACACACCAATACACACACCAATACACACACGCACAACGACACACACATACACACACACACACACACACACACACACACACACACACACACACACACACACACACACACACACACACCAATACACACACCAATACACACACGCACAACCACACACACACACACACACACACACACACACACACACACACACACACACACACACACACCTCACCGACAGATCAGCAGTCAAGTCCAGTGGGCCGCAGGATTTTGTTGAGAAACACTGACAGACGCTGCTACTACTTTCCCTGACACTATCACTATCCGCCCACTTCTGACAAAACAAATATTCCATAGTAATGATGAGATGATGATGATAATAGTAATAATAATGATAATAACGATGATGATAATAGTAATAATAATGACAATAACGATGATGATAATAATGATGATAACGATGATGATGATGATAATGATGATAATGATAATAATGATAGTCATGTTGGACATTTTGTTTCGCCAGAAGTGAGCGGCTATATCAGCTATATCCTATATCATGTACTGACAGCACGTCAGTCTCATGAAAAAAGGGACGTGAACAAGGGCCGCCGTGAAATTCAGTAACTGCCCTACAGATTACTGACTGGATGGGTGATAAAGCGGCTGATTGATTGAATGAAATGGTGATCAGGTGGTTGATCAGTTGATCGACTGGGTGACTGGTTTAGTGATGACCAAATTTCCTTAACTATGACGGCCGTGATCGTGCGCGATCTCAGTGTTCTCCACGCCGAGAACTCAGTCCAGTTCAATACATCTGCATTACCCAGAACTGGGAATGTAGCTTGTGTGTTGGGGCTTAATAATGAACAAATATACGACGAGTAAAGTAGAACACACTCATAACAACATACATGGAGGCAAGTAAGCATAAAAGCAAGTGTGAAACTTAATCAGAAGTGAAACGCTGTCCCTGGCTGCGCCCCCTGACGTAAACACGGAGTCTGTGACACACTGATATGATAGAAAAAGCTCACTGTGCAAGGGGAGCAACTGCTGCTCTCCCCGCATTGCTTGGTGTGTGGTGGAGGGTGCACGTTAGGGACAAGCGGCCAGCCAGGGGAGGGAATACTCTGTGTGCGTGCGTGCGTGCGTGCGTGCGTGCGTGCGTGCGTGCGTGCGTGTGTGTGTGTGTGTGTGTGTGTGTGTGTGTGTGTGTGTGTGTGTGTGAGTGATAGATGTCGCAGTCAGTCGCAGGCAGTACCTACCAAAGACATTATTTCTCTCAACAGCCTTGAAACGACTTGTATTGGCAGTTACTAAAACGGTGTGCATTCAGTTATCTCATCAGTCACAGTGGTTCAAGTTATTCTCTCTCTCTCTCTCTCTCTCTCTCTCTCTCTGGGGAAGCCGGGGTGGCCGAATGGTAGAGCGTTGGACTTCTAATGCTCGGGTCGTGAATTCGTATGCGGGCTGGGGCCAAATATTTGTGCTGGCTTTTTCATCGTTGCCCCGTCTTTGATATCACCCGTATGTGGTGGAAAAGGACGTTGAACCCCCAAACACCCACCCACCCTCTCTGTGTGTGTGTGTGTGTGTGTGTGTGTGTGTGTGTGTGTGTGTGTGTGTGTGTGTGTGTGGGTGGGTGGGTGAAAGCGATCCACCATAATTTTCCGTGTTTCCATGGCTTCATGTTCACGTGTCTGTACTGATGGTAGCGTTGCACCCAGCACTGGTTGCGCAATACAGGACGCTAGTTAACGTGGCGAGACTGGGGAAACAGTAAAAAACTAACGGCGTGTGATGGATGTTGGGTTGATTGTTTGGTTTATTGGTCATAACTCCGTCATTTCGCTACAGCGGACACCCACAATTGATCCCTAACGGGAAGCAGTTTCCTCTTTACGGCTCAGTTACTGCCCTTCTTACATAACTAACCAGTTGGCTACATTGCAAATTCTCACTGGTTTGGGCGAGGACGGCTGGAAATTGGCTGGGGAGGGGATGGGGGGGGGGGGGGGTAGTTCCCGTCTACCCTGTGAAATAGTGTTCACTTGAAATAATGTGCCTTGACACCCAATACTTAGACTCTACCGGGGAGCTGGGGTGGCCGAATGGTAGAGCGTTGGACTCTCAATGCTTGGGTCGTGAGTTTGTATCCCGGCTGGGGCCAAATATTAATTTGTGCTGGCTTTTTCAGCGTTGCCCCGTCTTTGATATCACCCGTATGTGGTGGAAAAGGACGTTAAACCGCCATACACCCACCCAGCCACCCACCCTTACTCTACCGTTTGGAAGCAAACTGGTGTTTTTAAGCAGGCTATTTGTATTACAAAGGCCTCGACATCCAATTCCCCAACCCTGCAACAATCACCAGACTTGTTTGGACTGCATGGCCTTACACAAGAGAACAAATCTGAAGATACCTTGTAAACGTTAATTAACCAGCAACAAAAAATCCGATTTGGAAACTTATTTTTCCTGATCCTGGGAAGCCGAACTATGTTTGATGTGTCCGTTATTTTAGGATTGTTGAAATATTGATTGGGGGTAATGGGAAAATTACACCGGATGTGACGTACATTGTTGCCATTAGGCTCTGGGCCCCTCGACGAAAATGTGGAAATTATTATTCTTTGGAATGCGCAAGACAAATAAAGGGCACGTCCATTGCAAATTTCCAGTTCGCTCTGCAATTTGTATTTTCCGAGTTTTGTGTCCATTTGTTTGTGGTGATTTTTTTTCCTTTGTCCATTTCTGGCAGCGTCGTGGTTCTGTCACGGTTGTAGAAAAGTGTTTTGTTTTTGTTTTTTTGTTTTTTCCTTTCAAACCAAGTTTTTGGAAAACGTGAGGCCACGTGACATGACCTGTCTCTCGGATAGCCGAGTCTCCCATGTTTGTGAGAATTAGTCTGTCAAATTTCTTTCCCATAGCGACATTTTCTTTGGGTGTTTGAGACTGGTTAAGCTCCAAAGCTAAATGTTTCCTCTAGTTGTGTAACAGTTATTTGCTCTTAGTTTACATTGAACATTCTTCTCTCCGTCTCTGTTTCTCTTTCACTGGCATATTATGCTATCAGTTTCGACAGGTCGCGTGCAGAATGACGTCATCACACGTGCGAACTTTTGTTGAAACTTCAGTCATCAATCCTTGACATTGTTCCAACAATCATCCAGGTTATTTCAAACCTCCAGTTACAATCATTATTTTTTTTCAACAGCATCTTCTCGCTGTTTGGTATTGACCCAGCAGGTCTAGAAACAACTGAAGTGACACTTGTAATTCCTCTTTGTGTGTCTTTGATGTTTGAGTAGTAATAGTGTTTGATCGTGATGACAGGCTGCTGCGCCACTATAGACTGGTATAACGATTAGTTTTGTGAGTGTTTCACTTGAGACAGTATTGCACACTATGCACAGGGCATGCTGGTCACGCCACACGTTACGTCAACTCGCCACAGGCTCGGCATTCTCAAACGTTTGTCGGCATCTGGCGAGGTACATGCTATATTTGGGTTTACAGTTTACACATAATTTATTGGGAAAATCGGCATTACAAACAGTACCCCTTCGAGGAAACCAAAGACCACATTGTATTTAAGTTGTATATCTTAGGTTTCCTTTCTGTTTGGTTTTATTTGAATTAATATAACAATGCCAGTGTGTGTGTGTGTGTGTGTGTGTGTGTGTGTGTGTGTGTGTGTGTGTGTGTGTGTGTGTGTGTGTGTGTGTGCGCGCGCGCGCGCGCTGTGAGATGTATTTGGATGATATCAAAGACAGGAATACGAAGAAAACGCCAGCTCAAATACTTGGTTCCCGTCCCTGATATGACAATGGATGTGATATTTCCTTTGATGGAGACATTATGGTGTTAGAGAGTATCCGCACTCGTTGAGGATTTCCAGTGTTACCGCTTGTAATCTGCAGTATCTCTGTCTAACTGAGGCCATCTTGAGGCAGTTGTTTCCGAAACGTAGCAAGAAGGTTCCCACAGTTGCTGGCTGTCGTCAGTGACGATCATTTTCCCCCTGCTAGTCCTGAACAAGGCCGCTCAGTAATGGTCACCAAGTTATGTCGATCGTTGTCCCGTGCTAGTCCTGAAACATGATGTTACGTGGATCAGTGCGAGACAACAGACGAGGAGAGCCAGGATTCAATCGACCGTAGCGATAAACAATTACCACTCCAGTCCTGTCCACAAAACCGCGCTATGGAGGGCAAAGCATACAATATTCATACATATCTCACGCTCAAAATCGAATTCTAATATTTTCACGTGGCGGGGCCGCCAGCGAGCAGCACTGTATGAAGAGTTGAAGATGTAATCGCTTTTAGGTGCATGTCCGATTTCTATGGAAGGGAAAAGATTTCAACCCTCTCACAAATCGTGCTCTTTCAGGCGCCAGCCATTTGTGCTGATGGCCACTGGGAAAGGTCGATCAGTAATCTGACGTGGCCAGTAAACTACACAACTTCCTGCAAGCGGCCATTGTTGTAAAGATTGGATCTGGTAATGATAACACGATAGGCAGACGTTGGTTTGAAGTATCGACCGCTTCCAGTTTTTTATGGACTCACTTCACGCACACTGCCGCAATTTGGTGTGGAGGAGGGGAGGTAACTGGAGATGGATTCCTGAACATGACTGACACCACTGACAGTCCGGAGTCCCAGACTATAACCAGCATGGCGGGCTTCCTCTGGTCGTGGATTGTTCAAGCTGCCGCAAGAAAACTCGGAAAAGAACCCCCCCCCCCCCCCACCCCTCCCAATAAAAAAATCCACAACCAAACACATTCAAAATGGCAATTACTGCGTGAAAGTTGGCACTTTTGAATGTTTCCTGATCATGCCGTACAGTAGTACAGTGGTACAGCAAGCTCTTGTTTATTTGTGAAAACTCCTTTCCATGCAGCGTGAACGTTGTGGTTGCTGTTGGTAGTTGCCTGGTGCTGATCGCCCTCCACAGCGTGATGATACAAGGGACACAAGATACCGGGATGGGTGATCAGTGTTGTTTGGGTTCCCCAGCTGTTGTCATCACTCAGCTCAGTTACATCGCCACACTGCAACAGTCGTTTGCTGTCAATAATGATGTGGATTAGGTGTGTTTCTGTATCAGTGATATGACCAGGACGGGTCGGTCCAAGTTTCAGTCGGGTCAGTCGATTTGACAGTCACGGGATGTTCATCTAGCGGACTGCAGTATAGACACAGGAAAAGCAGTTGGTGCCAGCATGGATCTTGGATGTTGGGGAGTTGTCTTTAGCTGCATGTCTATATCCACAGTAATCCCTCTTATACATTATGTACGACACCCCCCCCCCCCTCCTCCTCCCTCCAGTTTCCAGTCATAGCCGCATGCCCTCGCCCCCCCTCCCCCCCTCCCCCCACCCCCCTTTGTGTCATGTATGTAGTTGTGCAACAGGCAGATGGATTTCGAGTAAAGTTCTTTGAATGTGTGTTCATTTTCCTTTAAAACCGACAGGGGGTGGGGGAGGGGGGGTGCGGGGGGATACAATTTAGAAGACCTCATCATCGAGAAACACACTACACACTATGAATACATTTTGTGCCAGGCAAATCGATTGGCGGTATGACTATTGAGAGGGGGAAAAATGCAACAAGTTGATGCTGTAGTCTAGTGAGTAACGAAGACTTGTTTTGGAATACCTTCTTGCCGCTTATCTAACGCGCCGTCACGCGCACACTGCACTCATGCGTACCACAGCCTTTTTTCTTTTTTTATGGAGATTAACTGGTTAGACACCATTCTCTCTCTCTCTCTCTCTCTCTCTCTCTCTCTCTCTCTCTCTCTCACACACACACACACACACACACACACACACACACACACACACACACACACACACACACATTAATAAGGCATTGGAATCAGAGGTCTCTTTCTTGTCTCTCGTCTGTGTATTTTTGTCCAGTCTATGTCATTAGCCAACTGAAGTGTTACTACGCAGTTCCAGCCTGGATTACATGACATTGTGCATGGCCAATACAATGCAAGCTCTGGTTTTCTACTTTTCTTCCTGCCTCCCCGCTCGCGCCCCCCCCCCCCTCCCACCCCTCACCCCACCCTCCGCCTGCCTCAGATCTCTGGGCCTGAGATATATTGTAGAGAAGGGGAAGAGTGAAGGAAGTCTAATCAGATTCCAGTTGTTGTTTTTTTTAATATTTTACAGCATAACATGACGTTTTGTACAGTTTGCTGGGGCATTGTATAGCACATGTAGTCAAGTGAAATATACCCAGGTGTTACTGTCTGTCCCCTAGTTAGTGGGGCATTGTATAGTACATGTAGTCAGGTGAAAGATACCCAGGTGTGTCACTGTCTGTCCCCCAGTTAGTGGGGCATTGTGGAGTACATGTAGTCAGGTGAAAGATACCCAGGTGTTACTGTCTGTCCCCCAGTTAGTGGGGCATTGTGGAGTACATGTAGTCAGGTGAAAGATACCCAGGTGTTACTGTCTGTCCCCCAGTTAGTGGAGCATTGTATAGTATATGTAGTCAAGTGAAAGATACCCAGGTGTGTCACTGTCTGTCCCCCAGTTAGTGGGGCATTGTGGAGTACATGTAGTCAGGTGAAAGATACCCAGGTGTTACTGTCTGTCCCCCAGTTAGTGGGGCATTGTGGAGTACATGTAGTCAGGTGAAAGATACCCAGGTGTTACTGTCTGTCCCCCAGTTAGTGGGGCATTGTGGAGTACATGTAGTCAGGTGAAAGATACCCAGGCGTTACTGTCTGTCCCCCAGTTAGTGGAGCATTGTATAGTATATGTAGTCAAGTGAAAGATACCCAGGTGTTACCGTCTGTCCCCCAGTTAGTGGAGCATTGTATAGTATATGTAGTCAAGTGAAAGATACCCAGGCGTTACCGTCTGTCCCCCAGTTAGTGGAGCATTGTATAGTATACGTAGTCAAGTGAAAGATACCCAGGCGTTACCGTCTGTCCCCCAGTTAGTGGAGCATTGTATAGTATATGTAGTCAAGTGAAAGATACCCAGGTGTTACCGTCTGTCCCCCAGTTAGTGGAGCATTGTATAGTATATGTAGTCAAGTGAAAGATACCCAGGCGTTACCGTCTGTCCCCCAGTTAGTGGAGCATTGTATAGTATATGTAGTCAAGTGAAAGATACCCAGGTGTTACCGTCTGTCCCCCAGTTAGTGGAGCATTGTATAGTATATGTAGTCAAGTGAAAGATACCCAGGCGTTACCGTCTGTCCCCCAGTTAGTGGAGCATTGTATAGTATACGTAGTCAAGTGAAAGATACCCAGGCGTTACCGTCTGTCCCCCAGTTAGTGGAGCATTGTATAGTATATGTAGTCAAGTGAAAGATACCCAGGTGTTACCGTCTGTCCCCCAGTTAGTGGAGCATTGTATAGTATATGTAGTCAAGTGAAAGATACCCAGGTGTTACCGTCTGTCCCCCAGTTAGTGGAGCATTGTATAGTATATGTAGTCAAGTGAAAGATACCCAGGTGTTACTGTCTGTCCCCCAGTGCTCATTACCCGTTCCCTGCCTACTGCTGCCTGTGTCCGCGATCAATGGGTCGTTATGGCACAAGTCTTCTCCTCCTTCAGCCCCCTTTCTCTCCTCCCTGCAAAATTGGAACGCCAGGAAAAAAAGAGAAAAAAAGAAAAAAAATCTTGGGTATAAAAAAAAAACAGCGTAACGAAGCAGACAACGTAACGAAGTAGAGAGCCAGTAAAGTAAACTGCAGGTGAAGCAGAGACAGGAGGAGAGGTTGTTGAGAATACAGGCTACTGGCGAGTCCTGCATCACAGGAAAATAGAACAGTTGGATGGTGTGACCCCTGTACAAGAGTTGCCTTTTTAGAACGTTCCTATTCCAGGGTCGCTAGACTTTACACGCGAGTTGAATCAGTGGCGTTTGTGAGTGACCGTGTATGATTGAAATTGTCCTTTTAGTGATATGTAGACGATTGAAATTGTCCTTTTAGTGATTTGTAGATGATTGAAATTGTCCTTTTAGTGATATGTAGACGATTGAAATTGTCTAGTTTATGTTAGTGAAATAGTGTATTTTATGTCAGTGATATGTAGGCGATTGAAATTGTCTGGTGTATGTTAGTGATATGTAGACGACTGAAATTGTCTAGTTTATGTTAGTGATATGTAGACGACTGAAATTGTCTAGTTTATGTTAGTGATATGTAGACGATGGAAATTGTCTAGTTTATGTGAGTGAAGTAGTGTAGTTAATGTCAGTGATTGTAGCTCATGATAGAAGGTGGCAGTGGGGGCCTTGACTTGAGAATCACTGTTACATAAAAAAGATAATTCTTTAGGGAATTAGTTCTAAATTAGAAAATTTTTTTGTAATTAGTTTCGACTCGGAAGAGACTACATGTAGTCCAGCTGAGCTGCACACCTTGTTCCCCCCCCCCATCTTTGTTGCGTCTGCTTGTGTGTGTGTGTGTGTATGTGTGTGTGTGTGTGTGTGTGTGTGTGTGTGTGTGTGTGTGTATGTGTGTGTGTGTGTGTGTGTGTGTGTGTGTGAGAGAGAGAGAGAGAGAGAGAGAGAGAGATCAGTTTTATGTGTGACGTCGCATTTTCTGTGTCCATTTGGTCAAAGGATTTCTCCTAGCAGCCAGAGGCACGTGACGTGGCGAGTACATACAACCACCACGCTTGTCAGTCGATAATGTGGACTAGATCTTTAGATAGTAGATGTTTGTACCGAGTGACTTTGTCAGCATCATTAGCGATATTTTCTCTCTCTTCAACAAGCTGCGCACTGTCTAGGTAAACCGACTATACAGTGTATCGCTCGCTACCCGTGAACCTGAGTATCTGCTGAGGGTTGAAGGCAGTTAAAGATCTAAGCTCCCAACAAAAAGCTTTCCGAAGTGTGAAAAACATTTTACAGTCGACCGTGCAAGCACAGTCAACTCTGTCACAGTTGCAGAGTTTTCAGCGCTTCGGGGACCCTTATAAAACCAGTGCACGAGTTTGCCGTGACATTATTTGGCTTTTGGTCAGTGAGCGAGACACATCGCTACAGTGTCCAGCGGCGGGGGGTTGAGTGCTGCACGATCTTTCTCGCTCAGTGTCAAAACGCAAACTGAGCTGTGAATCAGGCTGCCCTTGGCTTCTATTGGGGTTTCAGGGACGCTGAAAACTCTGCAACTGTGACAGAGTTGATTGTGCTTGCACGGTCGACTCTGTAAAAAATTTTCACACTTCGGAATGTTTTTTTGTTGGGAACTTAGATCTTTAACAACAGACCATTGCATATTGACAGTCTCACATGCTGGAAAACGTCTTGTCAGTGCATACTGTGTTGACAATTTGTGAAACAGCTTCATGTCGACAGCAATAACAACAACCACCAAAAAAAGGAAAGTGAGAACAAGAACACTGATTTGTCATGGGATAAATTCTCTTGTTTAACTGACGAGGCTTATCCTCAACACGAGTCGGCTGGTTACGTTAACATTCCCCTAGAGGTTGAGCTGGTTTGCTTCGTACACGAGGCGGTCCGGGCCCCTACTTGGCGCGTGCAGGAACCTGGTGGTGAGCAGTGGTTCTGACTCCGTCTGTTGCACGTGCCGAAATCATTTAGTCGTACAGAATCGAACTTTCTGATCTCAACTGCTCTACAAACCGTGACGGTATCGGACGCCATCTGGCGAGTGATCAAGGTCAGGTAATCCGGGACTTGGTTGGAGGAGTGAGGGGGGAGCGGTGAGTGTTGTGATGGAGACTGGAGCCGGCAGTTTGTGTTGCCAGCGATCTGACGTCGATAGACCCACTCTTTCTCTTCTTGGCTAGCGTGCTATACGGGCGGCAACTGTTTTATTCAGCGGGTGCTTTCAGGTCGTAGTTTTTGTATGTCTCTCTCTCTTTTTTTTTTTTTCTTTTTTTTTTTTACCACGGGAAGTGGAGATAATCTGTAACCTCGCTCTCCTGTGAGCACGAGCTTTGGAATGCAGGTGCAGGCGGTCCGGTCTTCACGCGGCGCGCTGTGTGTGTGTGTGTGTGTGTGTGAGAGAGAGAGAGATATATCAGCTTGTTCACGATCAGGTGGTAATACGTTGTGCCGCTACTTCAAGCGAAGGATTTACCTGCCTTAAGGTGTGAACTGGCCGTGCTCCACCTGTCTCGGGATGCAGGTAGCGGTGCGATGCGGCAGCAGACCGGCATGTCACTTAACCTTTCCCAGCTTGTGCCGGCCTTTCTAGGGGTGGCCACCTCACCTGTTAGCACGTGCCCACCTTACCTGACGCCGTCTGACGACCTGTCGGATCCCGGGCTGAGTGGAAACACCACAAACATCCAGCCTACATCCCGCCACTACCACCGCTACCACTACGTCTACGTCTACCACCACTACCCCGCCGTGTGAAGCAGCAACCGAAATTCCGTGTGCGCTGTACTAATACATTATATTTCCTGCAGAATTGATTTTTTTGAGAATGCGTGGCGAAGGGCCGGCTACCTGAGACCCGAGGCCTCAGTCCCAAGTTGTGCGCTCGTGTCACCATGCACGTGGTATGAACACTCCGGTGTCTGGCCCTCAGTATGGTCTGTGTCGTCATGTGACTCTCTCTCTCCCCCTCTCTACTGAGGTACACGTGGAGTTGGCACCTGCCTAGAAAGGGGTTGTCGTCGTCGTGGTCGTCGTGTAGTCGTCGTTGTGTCCGTGGTGTTACGGCTTCATAATGGCCATGGCAGCAGACCCCGATTTAACTGAGTCGGAAGTTCTGTAAGTAATCTGTCCGTCTGTCCAACCACGCTTTATTACTATACAGTCGTATTACACTTTTTAACACATACAATACCGTTTGATTATTAGACAAATGTAAATAAACACAATCAGTCTCTGCAAATGATATTTCCAGTTTATTGTACATTTTGTTTTTCTGTACATTTTGCCCGAAAAGGATTGCGTTTGTGACATTATTTTTGCTGGTATCTCCGTACTGCGAACTTGTCAAAGTGAAGTACACACATGAAGTCACATTTTTATCGATTTTTGCAGCGATGCATTGACTGTTAAAGAAAGGGGAGGCGGGTGTGTGTGTGAGGGGGGGGGGGGTTAGATCATCTAGTAGACAGGGATTCTGCATGATCACGATGTGACTAGCTTGTTTGTCCTGTCGAATGGAAGCTAAAAGCGTGTTTAGGTGTGTGTGTGTGTGTGTGTGTGTGTGTGTGTGTGTGTGTGTGTGTGTGTGTGTGTGTGTGTGTGTGTGTGTGTTCTTGCGTGTGAAAGCGAAAAAAGGAAAACTATCCCTCCCTACAGCATTAGGTGCATTTGATGAGGATTTAGGCGCGCGGTCGATAGAGATCTGAAATATGGTACACGAGTCGGTAACGATTATAGAACAACCAACTGCCTGCCTCATTACCGTTCAATACGACGTCAGGAAAAATGGGGGACCCTCACTGGATAGTAAGGACATCCAGTGAGCGCTGCAACTACCTGCACTCATACAGCAACTTGGACCACAGTAAAAAAAAAAATAATGGTGTGAAGGTTTTGGTGAGGGCGGGAGGAAGGGGGGGGGGGGAGGCGTTGGGAGGGGAAAGGGAGGGGGTAGAGTATAAGACTGTTTGCAGGAGGCTAATCCTGTGGCCAGTGAATGGTTTGGTCCCGTTGATGTCACGTGGCGTGGTCCCCACACGTATAGACACTGATGGTGAGAGTGGAGTGGTCTGTATTACAGGTAGTACTAATGAACTTTACACGCACCGACAACGTTAATTAGTTTACAGTCACGTCTCGCGTCAGTTCTTTAAGGATAATGATAGTGATGAGAATAGTATTGTTATAGCTACGTTGGTAGGAATCAATCAGGTCATTTACGCGTCTTGAAAGAAACGAACTGCAAGCCGACTAGGTCCGCTTACCTCCTCCTGATTCAGATGCTCTGTGTGTGTGTGTGTGTGTGTGTGTGTGTGTGTGTGTGTGTGTGTGTGTGTGTGTATGTGTGTGTGTGTGTGTGTGTGTGTGTGTGTGTGTGTGTGCATATTTGTTGGTTTGAGTGCGGAAGTACGCGCATTGAGTCACTTTGTGAGAATTTTGCGCTATATAAGTGCAATGTATTATTATTGTTGTCATTATCATCATTATTATTTTCTGTTACTATTATTATGATTACAATGATGATGACGATTGCTATTATTACTGTTGTTGTTGTTGTTGTTGTTGTTGTTGTTAATACCTTTCTGTATGAGCAGTAGTGAATGTGTGTTTTGGTTGCTGTTAAAAGGTGAATCAAAAGTCACCATTGTTGTCGATGTTGACGTTGTCGCTGTCGCTGATCTGCTTCTACTGCTGTAAGAGAGTCTACCCCCCAGTACGTCGATTAGAAATGTGAAACAACCGCATTATTTTTTTTCTGTCCGTCTGACATTTTAGTAGCTCAGTCCCGTCGCTCTGCCCCTTAACTTTCTCTCACGTTACAAATTACCTTAGTACTATTTCAAATTGCCGTTTCCCCACGGCGTCGTAAACAGTTGAAAAATGACTGTTGATTGTGAGTTAGTGGAGAACACTTTTTTACTTTAAAAAAAAGGGAAAAACGACCACAGCTTCTGTCCTTTCTCTGTGTGACCGCTTGGAAATGAAAGTTCAGGATTGAAGACAGCAAAGTGCAGAATCTTTTCCCGCTGTTCAGTGTATACACAACTGTTAGGTTTTTCGGCTTCATTCCGTATTTTCACATTATGCGAGGCAGGGTTGTTTCAAAGCGAGGCTGTACCGTGTGGGTTTGTTGGTTGTAAATGATACAATGATACAACATGTGGAGAAGGAAGTATTGCGTGAGTTATGGGGACGCTGCTTTGCTGAATACGTTACAGAAAACGGCATAGCAACGGGTGGGAACGTATCGAGAACAGCCGTTACAAATAGTCTGAAAAAACAACAACAACAAAGCAAACAAGAATGAATAAGCAAAGAGGAACAAAAGGTAAGAGAAATTGTTGATCGGGAAATGGAATATATGGGGGAAAAACAACAACAACAACAACAACAACAACAAATAAATAAATACAAGGGCTTGTGCATCGCGCGCACACTCATGATACGTGCAGATTTCACATCAAACTCGCTCGTACGCGGAATGTCATTAGGAAGGTTCATTCCAGACCTCATTATGTATAACTCTCTCTCTCTCTCTCTCTCTCTCTCTCTCTCATTTCTTGTCCCTCCAGTCTCCGTCTTTTCTGCCGCACGTTGGCTGGTGATGTTCGCGTGCTGTTTGCACGTGATGTTGTAGAACGTCAGTTGAACCAGTGGCTTCACCGCTCCATACAATTTGCACCGGAACGTAAATTGTGCCGAGCATAAATCAAGTCAATCAAATAATAACAATCAGTGACCGCCTGCCCTCTGGGAACAGCCAGCAATCGATAGCCTTTCTCCCGTCATCCCTCTTTTCCTTTTTTGGCAAGCATGTTTCGAGATTTTTTTTGTCTGTGTCTCGCTCCTCACCCCCCTCCCCCCACCCCCACCCCCTCACCCCCCCCCCCTTCCCCACCCCCTTCCCCACCCCCTTTTACTTCTTCCGGCGACCTGGTTCAGTTATATGGGATGTCATCCGCTGATCATTAATCTGCAATAGTTCACACCGCCGTCTGGAAATGGGATTAGCTGTGCTGATGACGTCACCTCTGATTGGATATCTTCT
>JACVVK020000081.1:292500-305000 GCA_018292915.2 Batillaria attramentaria
GTTTCTAACAGCATAACCTGCCCCCCCCCCCCCCCCCCCCCCCAAAAGGACTCGCAGTTCACAGTTGTAACAGAATGGAGAAGGTTGACCTGGAACGCAGTGAAAACTGCATTTGCTCTTCTCAAAAATACACCCCAAACAGTGAGAAAGCCAACAAAGGAATCCTGATATTTCAGTTGTCCTTAACAATGTAACCATGCACATCAGATTCTTTTGACCATATGGAGCAGTGTGGCCACTGCGTAAAGTGGAATCTCAGGTGTACCTTAATCAGCTCATCTGGCTGCTTCCCCAGCAGATCTTCCCGTCTGGTGTTCTGCACCCATTTCATGCACCTGTTGATGTAGTATCCAATATCTTAACAACCGTTTGCGTAATTATCAAGCAAGTACTTGGCCTGTACGACGATATGCATGGGCACTGCGTGTCAAACATTTTCTGTAAAACTTGATATTGGCCACCAGAACCTATAGCAAATTGCAATATTCTCTCCAGCCTACACTGTGAGACCACGTGCTCCTTGTAGAATTAGAAATATGATACGAACTCGGGGATGATCTTAGATCTAAAAATCTGCAGGTCCAGGACTATAGCGAACCATTTTCGCCTATTTCTTCCTAGCAACGATACAAATTATGTTCAGCTTACCTTTTTCTCCCCCTCGGGAACTGGAAAAATGCCTTGTTGGCACCGGATTTCTTCAAACGTGCATTGTTGCAGCCTATGGCGCAGCAGAATTCGCCACCTTCCCCCTTTCTGTCTGTAGCCATGCTCGAGACGAGCAGGAAAAACGCAAGGGACGTAACTCCTACCTATCCTCGCGTTTTGCGTCGAGTTCCCTGTCTTATTATCTACGGTCTTTGGTTTAACGTTTCAACCGTAATATTGCAAAGTTTGCAAACGACCGAATTCAAGTTTACTTTCGTTAAACTATGCTTTTGACTGCGCTTGGCAGGTTTACGGCGGAGACACTAAAGTTAAAAAAATATATATACCGAACGTGACCCATTGTGCCTCAGTAATTAAGAGTGTGTTCTTTCGTGCCAACAGGAATAAATATTTATAGTCTAACGAACACTTTCCGGTAGTAAGACTCTTGAAGTCACGACAGACGTGTTAGATGGCAGGTCCCACGGTAGTTAAGTACATTCTGACCTGACAATCCTTCCTTCATATTCAGCTCAGCCGGAAAAAGTTGACGAAATGCTAAACAAGGTTTTCGTTCTGTTCGGGCCAACAGTGTGGGTTTGGTGCGACACATCCGTCTGTAATACCAGTTCACGGCAGGTTTAGTTCATATACTGACAATCCCCTGCCGTCTTTCATTCAGCACTCCGTGTGTGACGTTTTGAAACTAAGAACTTGATCACAAACACGTAGGGAATTGTTGTGTGTCAAGGAGTTTGTGTCTAATTATGCTGCTTGGATGCTTGGTGTTTATGCTGCTAGATTGTGTGAAAAGAAAATACCTGGACTGATACGAGTTGAGTTAGCACACAGAGTTTTGAATATGGGACCAAGACACACAAGCAGGTAATCTCCTCTCTCTCTCTCTCTCTCTCTCTCTCTCTCTCTCTCGGGGAGCCGAGGTGGCCGAATGGTAGAGCGTTGGACTTCTCTGGGGCCAAATATGTGTCCTGGCTTTTTCATCGTTGCCCCGTCTTTGATATCACCCGTATGTGGTGGAAAAGGACGTTAAACCCCCAAACACCCACCCACCCACCCCCACTCCCCCCCCCCTCTCTCTCTCTCTCTCTCTCCATTCGTCATATCAGAGCTGACATTCAGGACAGGAAAAAAGTAGGGTTTGGCTTTGATGTTTGTCGGCGAAAGGTCAGTTGGAGTTTGGTGGCAGTTCTATGCTATTGATGATCAGTTTTGATAGGCCAATCAACGATATTACTCGTGTACAAGGGCAGACAACTCTGTCATCTTCCTGTGAGGTCTTGTTATTTTTGTGTTCACGCCGGAACCATGGAGACGACCCTTTGTCTTTGAAGGGCGGAGTGTTGACGGCTTCATTGTGAACTCAGATACAGTGCATAACCATTACTTGTACGAGTAGTTTATCAACAGATACTCTCTCTCTCTCTCTCTCTCTCTCTCTCTCTCGACGGAAGACAGGTCGTTGTACCTATATCTTTTTATCCTTGGAAAATAAAGTTTCGTTCGTTCGTTCGTTCGTTCGTTCTCTCTCTCTCTCTCTCTCTCTCTCTCTCTCTCTCTCTCTCTCTCTCTCTCTCTCTCTCTCTCTCTCTGTGTGTGT
Organism: Batillaria attramentaria; assembly: GCA_018292915.2. Taxonomy (NCBI): domain Eukaryota; kingdom Metazoa; phylum Mollusca; class Gastropoda; family Batillariidae; genus Batillaria; species Batillaria attramentaria. The sequence goes on from JACVVK020000081.1 coordinate 294,767, forward strand.
GTGTGTGTGTGTGTGTGTGTGTGTGTGTGTGTGTGTGATACCTTGACAATATCAGGGCTTAAAATCTTCCACCTTTGGCTAACAACTGATTTCTCCCCCCCCCCCCCCAAAAGTGTTTACTCTTGTAAAGCACAAAATCATCCCCTGTGAAGTACAAACTCATGCCCTGTGAAGTACAAAGTCATGCCCTGTGAAGTACAAACTCATGCCCTGTGAAGTACAAAATCATGCCCTGTGAAATACAAACTCATGCCCCGTGAAGTACAAAGTCATGCCCTGTGAAATACAAACTCATGCCCTGTGAAGTACAAAGTCATGCCCTGTGAAGTAAAAAATCATGCCCCGTGAAGTACAAAGTCATGCCCTGTGAAGTACAATGTCATGCCCTGTGAAATACAAACTCATGCCCTGTGAAGTACAAAGTCATGCCCTGTGAAGTAAAAAATCATGCCCCGTGAAGTACAAAGTCATGCCCTGTGAAGTACAAAGTCATGCCCTGTGAAGTACAAACTCATGCCCTGTGAAGTACAAAGTCATGCCCTGTGAAGTACAAACTCATGCCCTGTGAAGTACAAAGTCATGCCCTGTGAAGTACAAAGTCATGCCCTGTGAAGTACAAAGTCATGCCCTGTGAAGTACAAAGTCATGCCCTGTGAAGTACAAACTCATGCCCTGTGAAGTACAAAGTCATGCCCTGTGAAGTACAAAGTCATGCCCTGTGAAGTACAAAATCATGCCAAAATGCACCAAATTGTGCAGATTTTAGTCTAAATTCTAAACACTCTCTTCCCCTCGAAAATTTTTCCTCCTCTGAAGCAAGTAAAATCACGCCAAAAACATGCAACAAACTGCACAGATTTTAGTCTTTAGTCTAATTGTTAAAAAAAAAAAAAAAATCGGGGGGAGCCTGCCCCCGTATACCCCTAGCATCACGTGTCTGATTTGCATGCGCACGCTTATAGCTTTGCCACTTTGTCATTACATGCTACTTTCTGTTTCTCCTACTGGATCACTTACCTGCAGCATGCTTGCGCTTGGTTTAAACATTTTATTCATTGAAGTCGGATCACCGTCGAGCAGCAAACAGTAACTTACATTGAAAGAGAGCACAACAAGCAAAAACTTATATACACGTGCTCATCCGCTGAACCAGTTTACAAAGAGCATGGCGGAGAAATTGGCGTGGAAAAACTGGACTGAAATGTAAAGACTTGCGCTTGACCGTCTGTGTTAATTCGACATTCGCCCTCCCTTAAACTATCCCCCACCCCTCCCCCCAACCCCTATTTATTTTTCATTCAGATTTTGTCTCTCCCCGTGTCTACACTACACGTCCATCTCTGTTTTCGTAAGGCGGCTGTTGGCCCATTGATTATTCACGTACTTTACGGCTTTGCCATAATAGGTTTACAGAGAATCACGTCACGCTCCCCTGGTTAACCGCCGTATCGTGCCCGTTACCTGTCCAAGCATGAAATCACCCGAGGGTGCCCTTATGTTGCACACTGACGTAGAGCTGTGAGAAATGGCCGTTATGGACAGTGTCACGTGCAGGCTTCACGGACGGGAAGTGACCATTGGTGAACATGACTGTAGCGAAACTAATGGGACGATTTGACGGTTTATGTTGTACACAGTGACGTGGAAAATTTCAGTGTACCCCGAGGGGGGCTGTATATTTCTATAACTCGTGTGGGTTCAGTAGCGCTGTGGCTGCTTTAGTGGTTTGGTTTCATAGGTTAGTAGGTCTCTTTAAGCTGATGTCATACTGGAGACGTTTAACTAGGAACAACCATAGAACACGGCTCGGACACGTTGTACTAGGAACAACCATAGAACACGGCTCAGACACGTTGTACTAGGAACAACCATAGAACACGGCTCGGACACGTTGTACTAGGAACAACCATAGCCGGAAACACGGCTCGGACACGTTTTACTTGGAACAACCATAGCCGGAAACACGGCTCGGACACGTTTTACTTGGAACAACCATAGCCGGAAACACGGCTCGGACACGTTTTACTTGGAACAACCATAGCCGGAAACACGGCTCGGACACGTTTTACTAAGAACAACCATAGAACACGGCTCGGACACGTCTTACTAAGAACAACCATAGAACACGGCTCGGACACGTTGTACAAAGAACAACCTTAGAACACGGCTCGGACACGAGCCGGAAGACTTAGAGCAAAGACATGTTGTAGCCGTACGTTACACAAGGAACACGGGGGGAAACGCCGTGTTCGTTGTTTGTTCGGACTAAAACGTCTCCCGTGTGACACCAGTCAGCCTTAGCTAAGCAACGGCAAGTTCGGGCGCCGCTTGCAACAAACAAAACGTGTGCCGTTGTAAAATAAAGTGTCGTCATTGCGACATTACTCTCTCTCTCTCTCTCCGGGGAGGCAGGGGGAGAGGGAGGGGGGAATGGGGCGGAGAACATGTCAGGTTTGTTTGTTTTTTTCCTTCTTTTTTTTCTTTGTGCTTCTTTTCTTCTTTTTTAACTACTCAGCCCCTTCCCCATCCGCCCCCCCCCCCTCCACTCCTCCCTACTCCCACCCCCCACCCTCCTCTTACATCTGTCACAGTGTGAACATTAATTGATCCGACAAAGACATTAGACCTTGGTCCGTCAGCAACACGTCCAGAAAATCGAAGCGACTGTCGTTAGGAGACTATATCCGTCCAGCAGTTTTCCCTCCTTTTTCTTCGCCGCTGTCGGCTTCTTTCATGAGCGGCCGTCAGGTTTCTTAGCGTCATGTTCACTGTGAAATAGCAACAGGGCCGTTGTGCTTATTAAATCCACGACGCTTGGGCCGTTTCACTGAATAAAAGCGGAGGTCTTTCCCAAGTCAGATGCTGAACGAAGGAATACAGGATTTTTTAAACAGCAGTCGACTCTGAAAGACGTCAGGCTGTTTGCTGAGTAGCTTGATCAGTGAAAAACTGGGAAGGAAATTGGCGGCAGCAAAAATAGGACTGTTGTTTTGAAACTGATGAATCGTCAGCATCACCATCATTGTCATTCTTTCGTCGTCGCCGTATGGGGAGCTGGGTTGGCCGAATGGTAGAGCGTTGGAACTTGTAATGCTCGGGGTCGTGAAGTCGTATCCCGGCTGGGGTCAAATACTTGTGCTGGCTTTTTCATCGTTGCCACGTCTTTGATATCACCCGTATGTGGTGGAAAAGGACGTTAAACCCCGAACACCCACCCACCCACCCGTCGCCACATTTTGTGTGTGTGTGTGTGTGTGTGTGTGTGTGTGCTTAAACGCTCGTCAGTCGTGCCTTATCGGAAAACGCAGATTGCCGGTACAAACAGTGGCAATGATTGGCGCCGTGCCTCCTCTGACTGGCCGTCACCTGACGCAATCGTCCCGTTTTATTGGCCGACAGTTTGCCGCATGCACTGCGCCAAATTATCCTTATCGTGCGCGACACCAGACCACCAGCCTGAGGACTCGCAGTGAAAAGTCCTCACCAGCATCGAGTAGCAGACGTAATTTATTAATGAGGGCCCCAACACGGAACCAAGTGGGTCCCAAAAAAAAGGACTGGAGGAGAGAAAAGGGTTCAATTATTCAACAGTGAAGTGTCGTGATTACAACGGGTTGCGCGACACGTTGCTAGGCAACTAATAGACTCGCGATTAATCAGCGGTATAAAGACGGAAACAGACCTGTAACACACGGTGGGAACTGACAGATTCAGGTCATACAAGTTGCTTCTCTTCCTCCACCCTCTCTCTCTCTCTCTATCTATCTCGGGGAGCCGGGGTGGCCGAATGGTAGAGCGTTGGACTTCTAATGCTCGGGTCGTGAGTTCGATCCATATCCCGGCTGGGGCCAAATATTTGTGCTGGCTTTTTCATCGTTGCCCCGTCTTTGATATCACCCGTATGTGGTGGAAAAGGACGTTAAACCCCCAAACACCCACCCCCCCCCCTCTCTCTCTCTCTCTCTCTCACACACACACACACACACACACACACACACACACACACACACACACACACCATGTTTGAGAACGATCTATTTGTAGTCAGGTGTTTACAGTGAGAAAAAGTGGTAAAATGCATGCATGTAGGTGTGTATCGGATGTTGGTATGTATGTAGGTGTCAATGCTTGTATGTATGTATGACTGTATGTATGTAATGTATGTATCTATGTATGTACGTTTTTATTCGTATTTATTTGGTTGATTATTTATCTATTATTCATGTGTTTATTTATCACCTTTTGTATACGTTTGTAAAGCGCCTAGAGCCCCGGCATCGGAGATTAGGCGCTGTAGAAATCCTCATTATTATTATTATTATGTAAGTGGCCAAATGATTGTTGTGGCTTGAGGCTTTCAGCTGTACAACAACTCAGATAATTCAGTCATCTTCAGTCCACTTGCGTCTCCCTATGCATTTGCATTTTATTTTTATCGATAAATGCCACAGGAGCTTCAGGCAACCACAGACAGAACCAAGAACCTTTGCACTCAGTACAAAAACCCCAAGTTGGTGATACAAGGTCGGTGCGAGCATTGTTCTTTTGCAAACTATCGTTTCGCTATCGTAATAATAAAAATAAAAAAACTGGAGGTATTGTGCAATCCTGTAACGTTAGCGAAGGTCTGTCCTGTTATTTCAAGCTTGTCAAGCCATCAAGCGACTGGAAGACATATTGTCTGGTGAGCCAACAATCAAACAGTCGGCTTGCCGCCAGGCCGGAAGTGATTACGGCTAGGTGGCGCAACAAGGCCGATAATTCCCCTTAGATCAGGACGCAGCTTTTCATGTGGAAATTGAATTTTTGTGTCCATTAGCTTTTGTGTCGTGATTTTGCCGGCCGCCAGAAAGGCGGTCTGGGCAGAAGCACACTAATTATAGAGAGTTGCAGTGGAGATAGTTCAGTTGAAAATAGGGAACTCGGGGCCCCCGTCTGCTGGGTGCATTATCAAAGGGCACGCTATTTACCCCTCCGTTTTAATCACACATACACACAATTTTGGTCCAGTCAGTTTATCATCGTCTCAGTATTATGTGGTTGCTATAGTCGTGCGACATAATATGTAGAATCTTTGCAAGTGTCGCATCTGCCTTTTTTTTTAAATATCCTCTCTCTCTCTCTCTTCCTTTTTCCCTCCTTGATTAGTTTGTCTTCCTTAACCTCTCTCTCTCTCTCTCTCTCTCTCTCTCTCTCTCTCTCTCTCTCTCTCTCTCTCTCTCTCTCTCTCTCTCTCTCTCTCTTAAGTGTTTGAGATCCACGTTTACAAAAATTCTCTTTGAGTAAAAATCCACGGCTTGCATTGATAATTTCAGAGCAGATCCCCTCTTTATCTTTGCCTTTTATCTTCTGATCGCGTAAGGAGTCGTTGATTCGTCTGTTTTCGCATTAGGGTGGGTGTTTGGATTGATTCAATTGATTTCACCTGCTTTGTTTGGAAAGCTGATCCTCCGTTATAAGGTCACGTGATGATAAGACGTGCGGCAAAAGTGAATGGGAGGTTGGTTAAGTCTTTGTCATACACCTTCTGCTCAGTGGAGATATCAGCGAGTTAATCTCACGGTCAATATGACATTTAAGCAGCATCCGTTTGTGGAGAACTGTGGGGGGGGGGGGGGGAGGTATTGCGCCAGTTTGTGTAGGCAGGGTGTCACAGCTACCCACAGTGAACGGAGTCAAAGGGGACGGGGCGTTTGGTCTGGTGGTTAAAGTATCTGACCGGATCCGGAGCTGCCTAGACATTTAAGATGAGCGGCAGTGGCGTATGTACATTTACAGACAATGATCATTCCTCGCCGAAGAAAAGCAGGGAGCCGGGGTGACCGAATGGTAGAGCGTTGGACTTCTAATGCTCGGGTCGTGAGTTCGTATCCCGGCTGGGGCCAAATATTTGTGCTGGCTTTTTCATCGTTGCCCCGTCTTTGATATCACACGTATGTGGTGGAAAAGGACGTTAAACCCCCAAACACCCACCCACCCGCCGAAGAAAAGCGTGTCTTCAGCAGGGTTGCACATTTTCCACAGCTTCTATAGGACAAAGTGTCCTGGAAACAGCAAAGTGATAGGACACTGTGTCCTGGCCACTTAGTGGCAATAAAAATTTTAATAGGACAAATGTCCGCTTGAGGTGGGAAAAATAGGACATTTAAAATTTTTATAGGTCAATGTCCTGGGACCAGCTTAAATGTGCAACCCTGCTTCAGCATATACGCGCAGGCTGTGTTGTGTACAGTGTGGCTTGCAGTCAGTACGACAACAAAAAACAGTAGAAATTGATCATGATACCAGATGACTCGATGTCCACAACCTTGACAAAGTGCTGTTTTCTTTGCCTGTCACGTGACCAGCGCTGCCTGAGTGCACCCAGTTTGGACGTGTAGCGGCGCGGCGTTGTTTGCTAATCTAAAACCATTTCCTTGTTTGCTGTGGCCATGAAGCTGAGTACACATCCCAGTTATTCTTCTCTCTGGTTGACATTTGGGGGAAGGAAGCTCACATCATTTGGACCACTGGTACCTGTCAGCTGAACGTGTTTGCCGTGTAATGGATCGCTAGACATGCGTCTTATGGTCAAACATTGAGCGACCGTGGGCTCTTACTGTGTGCACGTTCGTCTGCCCCATCAGGCTCCGCTGTGTTCCGTGCCTAATGAGGTGCTTGATGGATGGTCGCATGAATATATTATGGTTATTACAGTATGTGTTAATGCCACCTAGATAATTGTAATTACCGTAGTTTTCATTGCAATTATCACTTTTTGCGACAGAAAGCCGCCATACACCTCCCACCCCATCCCCACCCCCCAACACCACCCCGCCTCTCTCTCTCTCTCTCTCTCTCTCTCTCTCTTTCTCACAAAAACAGGGGCAGATTAAAAAGTACTACAGTATTGTCGCATACATACTGTTAAAAGTAGTTCATTGGTCCGTTCGTTCCTTCTCTTGTTCCTTCGTTCCTTCATGCTTTCGTTTGTACGTTCATTCATTCATTCATTCATTCATTACGACAACAAAAAACAGTAGAAATTGATCATGATACCAGATGACTCGATGTCCACAACCTTGACGTTTGTCGTAGTATCCGTAGAAAATCAGTTGATATGGCTCTAGGTAATTAGCAGAAAAAGCTGTTTTGTATCATATCAGTATTTTATCCTTTTCATTCGCCACGTGTGTACACACCAGACCGGATCATTCCCCCGCTGTTTAGCAGTCTCAATCAGTCAATCAGCCAATCAGTCAGTTTAGGAAGCGATTCAATTGGATTGTCATTACTGTCGAAACACACACACACACACACACACACACACACACACACACACACACACACACACACACACACACACACACACACACTACGCGCACACACACACGCACACACACACGCAAAAAACAGAATGATACCAGTGACCATTGTGATGAATCCATCCTCACATCGTGTAACGCGGCTTTACTGTTGTCTGATTTCAGAACTGCTTGTACTGAGGAAAACGAACTGCTGAATTCAAATGCCATAAAGGTAAGAATCGTGTTTGAAAGTCCACCATGTTTGTTTCGCCAGTTTTATACAGTTCTTCTTCTTCTTCTTACAACAAAACATTGCTCGGGCTTTATAAATTGTCCCTGTAATCACCGTTTTAGGCTTTCGCTTAACACGCTATTGTGTGCTTGTCGGAGGTTTGATCGCGATGTGACACTTCTTATGTTGCAGAGCGGAACTCTCTGTGTTTTGAAAAGAGTCCGATAAATTGCTCTCGTCGGCTCGCTTTCAAAACATAATACTTCAGTATAATTCGACAGCGCACCACAGCTTAGTTTGTGGTAATTCGTTGGCTTATTTTCTAACTGGAAAAGGAACAATTCACAAATTCTCTTTATTTGAGGCTACACTCGAAATGAAAATCCGTTTGCGGACAGAAAAAGCTACAGACAAAAAAGAATCTATCGGCAACCGGCTGTTTCGAGGAGGGTAGAATTACAGCATGCTTTTTCCGTGTAAAGATTTATCTTCACGTCAAAAATAAGCGTATCGATTTGGGTTCACAATATGCGTCCAGCCAATACCACTCTTTCGCGCGCGCCATCAGAACTCCGAGCAGCAGGCCCGCACCAACGACCTGCACGGCCAATCAGCTTTCCCAGATTTCTTTTGTCCGGGCTGATTGGAGAAACTCAATTCTGTTACTGCGCGAACAAAGGCAGAGGCGAGATTGCTGCATTGTGTGCACATCGAGAGCCACTCACGCCGATTATTCCCGCTTTCTCTCGTGCCTCTCCGTTTTCCGTTATGAAAGACGGCCTGATGAAACCCCGCGAACACACTGACGGATAGAGCGCGGGCTGTGTTTCATTGTCAGCATCAGCATTCATCGTGACTGACGGAGTATCCACATAGGCCTTAATAATCACCACACACACACACACACACACACACACACACACACACACACACACACACACACACACACACACAACACACACACACACACACACACACACACCTGACTTTTTTCTTTCTCTCTCTCTCTGTTTTTTATTTTTTTCCACGCCCTGAACAGCAAATATTTAATTGCAGAACACTTGTAGTGGTATAGTTATGGCAATGTTATACCGCGCCGTGTTTTCCTGTGCGCACACGCGCGCGTGCACACACACACACACACACACACACACACACACACACGCACGCACGCACGCACGCACGCACGCACGCACGCACGCACGCACGCACGCACGCACGCACGCACGCACACACACACACACACACACACACACACACACACATGCTGTCATCTTCAATGCCGAGGCATTTACCGATAACGATAGTGTAGATGAAAACGATAAACACAAACATGACTTTTACGGGTCAGGTTGTAAAATGTTCCTTATTACAGACCAAAGGTGGTTCAAAGGCTGTCTTTAAGTGGGTCTGAGCATACTTTAGCATGCTGTGATGACATCTCATTCCTCACAAAATACAGGTAATCATCAGACTTTAAACGACTGCGTTTCATGGTGACATTTCCGAGAGACTGGAGCAATCAAGCAGGAGAGATTAAGATTAATGAAGAGGGGGTGGAATGAAGGTGAAGGCTCTCCATCTTTCCCCCTGTCATGATGCTATCGATTAGGATAACTGTTTGACATTTCCAAATTCCAGAGTGTTGTTGTTTTTGGGTTGTTTTTTTTTTTCCTCATTTGAATCAAACCCCCTGTTATAAAAGAATCGATCACGTTGTCCTGTGTGGGAAAAAATGAATAGCACGATGACTGAGTAAACACGTAGCAAAATTAAGGAAGAAATTAATTCTAATTTCATTTCCAACATGCTGATGACGAAGAGTCGTGCACGGGGGTCATTAGCTGAATCAGAGACCTTTTTTCCATGGCAGAAAATTCAAATTTGGCCCCGGCACACCTCTACTACTCGTTCGTTTAAAGTGCCTACCACCACCAGCGCCATCCTCCCCATCCCCATCCCCACCCCCACCCCCATCCCCATCCCCATCCCCACCCCCATCCCCATCCCCATCCCCATCCCCACCCCCAACCCCACCCCCTTGGTCGTCATAAAAGGCAAGTTTAGTGTAGATTGTAAAACAAATTACTCCTGTACCCTCAGTCTGTCACAGACCTTCCTTTGACGTGTTTCACCATGTTTCGTTCCTGATGAAATGTTTAAATGAAGCATTCCGTTTACTGGGAATTTTTATGACAAGGAAACCTTTTCCACCTCCCGTGTAATGCTGCTGTTACTGCCCTCTAACTACATGGACGATCAAAGTGAATGCAATCTTCAGTTGGAGGGAATGTTTTACGGAGGTGGTTTCGTCTCCAGGTCTAAAGACAAGACAGTTCACTGCGTGCGGACGAACTATGGCCTGTATGCACAGACCTAAAAAAAAAAAAAAAAAAGATAGACCCACCGCCGCACGCTGCCACCACTGTTTGCGAGTGTCGCTATCGCGGCCATCTTGTGAATACCAGAACTCAGATCCTCTGTGTACAGGACGCCTCGTTCGAAATACAAAGTTCTTTAGAAAGACGTCATCAGAAATGGACGTAAGATAAAGCGGACCAATGCTATGCGCGCTATGTAAACAGCTGATAGCGTCTGGCACTTCCAGGCACTCGCAACATGGCGCGCGGCGGCGTCACACTTCCAGCACCGCAGGGGGTCTATCTGTTTTAGGTCTGTGCCTGTATGAGGTACACTTTCGGTGTAGGTGCTTCAA
>JACVVK020000081.1:307500-317500 GCA_018292915.2 Batillaria attramentaria
TAATACTGGAAACGATACACTGACTACAGCTTCTAGTTCTGTCTGTTTCCTTCCTCACCTCCCTTCACGTCATCAACCTTAAAGTTTGTCTCTCAGTGGCCCCACATTCCAGTCTTTACACACACATTGTGAACCAGCTGTGATTTTCGTCCGAGTACTAAGAGGGGTGTCGCACGTATTTTCCGAAATCTTAACGATGGAAGTAAGTGGACAGTCACTACCAGCCAGTCCCCCGGCCAGACCGACTGTATCGACACACAGGACCTCCTCCTGTAATCAGCGCCGGGAGTGTCATGTGGAAACTGTATCCATACAGCGCGTGAACTTGTGACAGTGATTTGGCCGCCACTGGGACCGTCTGCCTGAACTGTTCGACTACTGTTGCTGCAGCGTGGCGTTTCCGTTATTTGGATCGAAATGTTTCATTCAGATGGCCGGCTTTTTCAGTTTGATTGTGGATATATATAATTTTGTACATAATTGTGGGCAATTTTATTTTGTTTATTTTCGGGATCAACATTTTCTCTGGGAAGGCTTTTTTGTAATGATTTGTGTATGTGTTCCCAATATTCTCCCAAGCTGGCTAAATTATTAGATTGGTTTAAAAAAAATGATTGTTTCATACGATTATGCTAAATTTAGAGCGAAAGTAAATCCAGTTAGACCAGCTTAATCTCACGTAATGTTCCTGGAATCTTTGTATTATTGAAAATTTGGCTGGAAGCCAGCATGAGTCCATAAATCAGTGTAAACCTCGCGATCTTATCTCAATTTTGTGGATGGCAAAGAGTGTGCTCATGGGACGGATGTTTTGATAATTTCCTATGTGCCGTACAGGGAATGCCCGACAGACATTTTGGCTGATGTGGCCGGCTTTACGCCGATTTCTATGAATATTAATGCCTCCCTTATCACTGTTTATTTCGTTTTGATTATTAATCCATTTCCCTGGTTCTCACTTTGCCGGAGGGTGTACTTTTGGGCAGTGAACGTGTCTCACCCTCGTCAGATTTTTCTTTCCACTTTGAAAACTTCCCAGAATCCTTTGCTTTGACCTTCGGCCATTTTGTATGAGTGATGTTGAACTCGGGTGCGGACAAAGTAAAGTGAGCGTGCACGGTCAGCACGTTTTGCCTGTAGGTGACAGCTACCGCAGTCATACGTCATTTCTCCCCCTTCTCTAACTCTCTCAGGGACAGACAACTATTGTTCACGGAGCGGATAACTGGATATCCCACCGCGCTCAATTACTGGAGATGATTTTGGGTGGGTGTTGCAGATGGCTTTATAAGGCAGGTCTGGGATCTGCCGGCACAGTGCGAGTCAGTGTTATGGTGGAAGTGTGTTCTTGCTGAGTGTTGCAGCATTTCCTTACTGTCGTCACGTGACCATGGCAATTTTCCCGCGTCTTTGCTTCTTAGTTGTGGTCATGGTTCTCCCTGTAAGGTGTCAAGGATGTCCCAGAATCGAGCCTCTAAGTCTCCTTCAACGTAACGTATCTCCACATTTCTCAATCACAGCGCTATTTATTTATTTTTGGACTACTTCGGTTACGCCGGTTGTTGTTGTTGTTGTTTGGTCCCGGCTGGGGCTGGCCATTTTCTCAGTCGTTGCCCTGTCTTTGATATCACCCTTACGTCGTTGAAACTGAAGGACGTTAAACTCCCAAACACCCACCGCACCCTTGTTGTTTGGTTTGCAAGTGAAGTCAGTTATAAACTTGCATCACGAAATGATAAAATGGGCTGTTTTCAGGGAAAGATTACTGCAAGTCTGCCCAGTGCGTGCAGGCCGCCAGTTCCATCATGGCCGCCATGGACCCGGATGTTGACCCTTGTGACGACTTCTTCCAGTACGCGTGCGGGGGTTGGGTGAAGCAGAACCCGATCCCTAAAGGTTACCACAAGTGGGACAGGGTACAGGAGTTGTCCGGCCAGAACCTCTACATGCTCAAGACGCTTATAGGTACATGCTACTGTTAGAGGGGGGGGGAGGGGGGGGACCGTACTGGGGGCTTTTTGTGGAGTGTGCGGTATGAAGATATAGGTACATGCTACAGTTAGAGGGGGGAACCGTACTGGGGGCTTTTTGTGGATTGTGCGGTATGAAGATGTTGTAGGCACATGCTACTGTTAGAGGGGGGAACCGTACTGGGGGCTTTTTGTGGAGTGTGCGGTATGAAGATATTATAGTTGGTTATTAAATATTATAGTTGATGATTCCGGACAGGACATGGTAAGCCTGCTATCTATGATTATGTTGCTTGTGTTGGTGGTGCTTGTTCCGGAAATCACACGTATCATCACGTGCTGTTACTCCAGTCGTGGATTTAGTTTTAAAACACTACAAGTTTGTTTGTTTTTTTATATAAGGCCGTATTAGTGTACACCGCAAGTAATCCGATTTTGTCGGTAAAACAGCTTTCAGTATTGATTTCCTCCAGACCGAACATGTGATGGGGATGTAATATGGATGGGCGGTGTACTTTGGGATGAGGGGGGTGGGGGAGGGGGTATGAAGCGTGTGGGAGGAGGATGATCATTGTGGTTTACGTGAAATCTGCTGATTATCATGTACAGAGTTGGGCAATTCCCAGAAGCAGTCTGCCGAGGGCAAGGTTCGAACCTTCTTCGACAGTTGCATGGCGGACGGCTCGGCCACGCGCCGCAACACCCTTCAGAAGTTCAAGGACATGATTCATGACGTAGACGGCTGGTCCGTCTCCATAGCAACCAACGCCAGCAGATGGTACTTTCCCGCTGCGCTAGAGAAGATCCACAGGCTGGGAGCGTGGCCGCTGTTCCGGGTGACTGTGGACGTGGACGAGAGAGATCCGACCAAGCGAAACATACTGAAAGTAAGTGGACCACTTCAACGTGGCAAGGTTCAGCAGGAGCTGTCATTGGGCGCGTTTACACGGGACCAAATTACCAAACCTGGCACGTTAAAGATCTAAGTCCCCAACAAAAAGCTTTCTGAAGTGTGAAAATTTTTTACAGAGTCGACTTTGCAAGCACAGTCAACTCTGTCACAGTTGCAGAGTTTTCAGCGTCCCTGAAACCCCAATAAAAGCCAAGGGCAGCCTGATTTCACAGCTCAGTTTGCGTTTTGACATTGAGCGAGAAAGATCGTGCAGCACTCTACACCCCGGCGCTGGATACTGTAGCGATGTGTCTCGCTCACTGACCAAAAGCCAAATAACGTCACGGCAAACTCATGCTCTGGTTTTATAAGGGTCCCCGAAGCGCTGAAAACTCTGCTACTGTGACAGAGTTCACTGTGCTTGCACGGTCGACTCTGTAGAATTGTTTCACGCTTCGGAAAGCTTTTTGTTGGGAGCTTAGATCTTTAAGAAGCGGACCAAGCACGTTTGCACTAGAAAATTTCACCCGCTTCCAAGCTGGGTTCCTGGCTCAGTTATAGTGTAAACGCGCCTTGTGTATCTACATGTACCGGAACTAATGCTATGCATGTTGAGTGAATTGTCGCCTGCTGATTGGTCTAGTTCAGGATTTTGCTAGACCTAACGTTAGCAGTCACTCACTTTATTTTTGACTGCATGGATAAAGTGATTGTGTTATAGTGTTTAAGCTTACCGTGCGTGCATACCATTTATAGTGTTGTTACCTTATCTGGCTTTGGTGCAGTTTTTATTTTATTTTCAGGTTTTGTTTATAAAACTTTGTTTATAAAACTTTGTGGGGAGCCGGGGTGGCCGAACGGTAGAGCGTTGGACTTTTGATGCTCGGGTCGTGAGTACGTATCCCGGCTGGGGCCAAATATTTGTGCTGGCTTTTTCATCGTTGCCCCGTCTTTGATATCACCCGTATGTGGTGGAAAAAGGACGTTAAACTCCCAAACACCTACCCACCCTATAAAACCTTGTTTCTTTATTGCTCTCACGGATTTTATTTCTTGTTTACGAGCATAAAGTAAGGTACCGTGAGCTTGTTTGAGGCGCCATACAAAAGAAGTTTTAGTGAAAAGGAGAGTGGATTGCTTGTCACGGAAGCTTATGTGTTGGGCGAAAAGAACGTATTTGTGAGATTGATAGAGTAGTTCAAGTTGAAAGAAACTCACTGCTCTGAGTCTTAATAACTATGTTTTCTTTTCTCGTAACGTCAGATATATATAGGTTATTAACTTTAAACTGCTCGTAACGTCAGATATATATATATATATAGGTTATTAACTTTAAACTGAACTATTTTCAGTAAAGTCTGTGACTGTTTTACTGCCATTATCGTGTCTTTCTTGCTCGTCTTCGGCATTGTTTAAAGGTTTTCCATGCATAATTAGCGTAGCAAAGCTTTGTTGGTGAAGCTGTTCATGAAAACCGCATACATTATAGATTATTATGGCTTTCACTACACAGAGTTTTCACAATTCGCTGCCCCGGAAAATTGTTTACGGAAAATACACCACACGAGTTTGTTGATTTCGACCGAAAAACGGCGAGTTTTAACGAGCAGTGTGTGTGTGTGTGTGTGTGTGTGTGTGTGTGTGTGTGTGTGTGTGTGTGTGTGTGTGTGTGTGTGGAAATCAACAAACGAGTGTCTCACAGTACCTTGCAATACGTATCGGATCTAGTATTACGTGTAGCTCCAAATCTCCAGTAACTGCATCTCAGTATTGATTTCACCTGTTTTTCTTTCTGTCCCCACCCCACCCTGCCTCCCTTACAGATAGACCTGGGGGAGACGGTAGTCCCTGCTGACATGTATCCTCCCTTGTTCTCAACAACCACTTCTCCACCAACACCATCAGCGACCACACCACGACCCTCGGACAACCCTGCCGACAACGACAACAGCAGCACGACCGACAGATCCACGGCGTCACCTTCTCCATCCCGCCCCGCACTCCCCACCCCCGGGCAGCCGCTCAGAAGTGTCACAGAGGTAAATCATGACAAATTGTGATTGTACAGTGTTTAGCATTCTTTGGTTGTAGATCTGTAATGATTGAATGACGGTGAGTCTCTGTGACAACAGATCCATACGTCCTGTTTAAGGTAGTTATTTAATGTGTGTCGCTCATAGCAATTTACAAGTAGTTTGCAAGGAGTTGCTGCTAAGGCCATTCTTAACCGGGCGAACCACCAGTCCGGCGAACTTGTTCGGCGAATGTGTATTGTATACGAACAGGGCGAGCGCGCACACGTACGTAGTTCCGAAGGTTCGGCCGAATTAGTTCTCTTTCTTAAGCGACCGTTAATGATATGCATACGTCATCACCCGAACAAGGCGGAAGTTGAGACAATCGTTGAGGGAAGTGTCAAGTGAGTCGATAGCCGCCATGCCGTCCGCCATTTTCCTCATCTTTGTACATGCGCACAACAGCTCTCCCCGAGCAACCAGTCAGAGCGCAGGATCGGCCAAAGGATCGCGAGGGTTCCCACGACACGCTGCATGTGCAGACCTCAAACCTAGTTCGGCGTACCTTTCGAACCAGGGTTTGCGAAGAAGTGTTCGGTCGGTTAAGAAACAACGTGCGCGAATCTAGTTCGCCGTGCTCTTCGAACCTAGTTCGCGAACCAAAAGTTCGCCCGGTTAAGAACGGCCTTTACGGTTTCACTGCGACAGTATTTTTTTCCCCAACAATGCATGCGCTACTGAATATAAATGAAGAATTGTGTGAATTTAAAGAATTCAAAGAAAAACAAGATTTCTAAAGATCGTTCGTTTACATAAATAACCCTTGAAAGCCCATGCAGACATCGCATTTTTACTCGAATCGATCACTAGAAGCCACTAGAAGGCACTATATATCACCCAGTCTGCAGCAATCTCGCGCCTAGCGGGGAAGGTCCACGCTTTGCGTAATAGTGGGTTGAAGTGGCTCCTACTGGTGTGCAGTGGCTTACTCTTCTGTCTTATCATACAGTAGGCAGGGGGTGGGTGGGCTCAGACTCTTGCGGGTTAAGCAAGAGATTCAAAATGACTTTTGTTAGATCAAATGTTTCAAATTACAGGGGAGCCGGGGTGGCCGAATGGTAGAGCGTTGGTCTTCCAATGCTCGGCTCGTGAGTTCGAATCCCGGCTGGGGCCAGATATGTGTGCTGGCTTTTTCATAGTTGTCCCGTCTTTGATATCACCCGTCTGTTGTGGAAAAGGACGTTAAACTCCCAAACACCCACCCTTCAACTCTCAGAACACATTCACAGGACAATAGACAAGACACGTTTCACCGTGTTTTGAACCTTTGCTATACTGGGTGGTTGTTGTTGTTGTTGTTGTTGTTGTTGTTTTCAGTCACGCTTGCAGCCCGTTTTCGTTCTGATACGAGTATCTGATGTGAATAATACAAAAGGTCAAATTTAGCGCCTAATTTCTTAGTGTTTGACTTCGTCCTTTGTCAGGTGAAGCAGCTGTTCGTAGATGAGACGGTGCCCGTTCTACAGGCCCTGGGGTTCAACTCCACACTGGCTGCACAGCGCGCCACACTGATGGCCGAGTTGGAACACAGGATCGCCGCGGTGAGTTCCTTGTGTAGCACGTGCTGCGACGTAATCGTCATCGTCAGTTGTAACCCACCAGAGTGTGCAGTAAAAATGAACAGGCCCCTTCGCCTTACAATGACAAACAGGAAGAAACGATTTCTTAGGTCACTGTGGATGTTAGGGGGCTTGACGTGAATTTTCTGTGGCGTGAATGTGATGTGAAAGCCGAGTCAGCGAGTTAAAAGCCGGGACAAGTGGGTTTTTGTTGTTGTTGTTGTTTTGTTGTTGTTGTTGTTGTTGTTGTTGTTGTTGTTTTGGTTTTTGTTGTTGTTTTTTGTTGTTCCTTTTTTTTTTTTTTTGCCTTCCAGGCGGAAGAGGAGCCGGGATAATATATCGCAAAATATTTGTGCTGACTTTTTTCTCGTTGCTCCGTCTTTGATATCACAATTACTTGGTGGAAAAACCAACAATTTTTGAGCCGGGAATCGCAAGAACAAGTCGACGCCATATTCATGATACAACTCATTTCCCCATCTCGGCTGTACAAGGGCAGCAACTTTTCCGCCGGATAAAGACCTGCATCTATGCAAAGAAATATGAATGGTACAGACGGAGGAAAAATAATGCGAAATGTATGTACAGAGAAACAAACTCCTGAGCTCGTGTGTGTGTGTGTGTGTGTGTGTGTGTGTGTGTGTGTGTGTGTGTGTGTGTGTGTGTGTGTGTGTGTGTGTGTGTGTGTGTGCAGGCGACAGAAGGCAAGGCTCACATCCATGACAGGTTTTCCCGCTACAACGTCATCACCATCGGAGATCTGGAGGCCAACTACGGCATGGTGAGTTACCATGGACACGCACAAACGCCATCTGGTGGCAGAACCGGAGGCAGTTTTACTGCTTGTGAAGTACTACAATTTTAAAAACTACTGGGAATTCAGTCGTGTGGTTATGTCTGCTTTTTCTCTTCCGAAGAGAATAGAATGCCGATACAAGTGAAATGCCGAAAAATCGATACAAGTCTTCCTCTTTCGGTTTTCATTTCCTAAAAGTGCCAGCTGCGTTTGATACAAGACGGGGGTTATTCTAAAGACTATTTCCACATGTGCGTGTACTTGGTAGTTTATTCTGTACACGGTGATCAGTCTGTAGCAGGCCTATAGGGAGGCTGTTGGACTGTGTATCATGTCTACTGTATCACGTGTTCTGTCTATAGTGATGTGTATCATGTCTACTGTATCACGTGTTGTGTCTATAGGGATGTCTATCAGGTCTGCTGTATCACGTGTTCTGTCTATAGTGATGTGTATCATGTCTACTGTATCACGTGTTCTGTCTGTAGTGATGTGTATCATGTCTACTGTATCACGTGTTGTGTCTATAGGGATATGTATCATGTCTGCTGTTTCACGTGTTCTGTCAATAGGGATGTGTATCAGGTCTACTGTATCACGTGTTCTGTCTATAGTGATGTGTATCATGTCTACTGTATCACGTGTTGTGTCTATAGGGATGTGTATCATGTCTGCTGTTTCACGTGTTCTGTCTATAGTGATGTGTATCATGTCTACTGTATCACGCGTTCTGTCTATAGTGATGTGTATCATGTCTACTGTATCACGTGTTGTGTCTATAGGGATGTGTATCATGTCTACTCTATCACGTGTTTTGTCTATAGAGATGTGTATCATGTCTACTGTATCACGTGTTCTGTCTATAGGGATGTGTATCATGTCTACTGTATCACGTGTTCTGTCTATAGGGATGTGTATCAGGTCTGCTGTATCACGTGTTCTGTCTATAGTGATGTGTATCATGTCTGCTGTATCACGTGTTCTGTCTATAGGGATGTGTATCAGGTCTGCTGTATCACGTGTTCTGTCTCTAGTGATGTGTATCATGTCTACTGTATCACGTGTTGTGTCTATAGGGATATGTATCATGTCTGCTGTTTCACGTGTTCTGTCAATAGGGATGTGTATCAGGTCTACTGTATCACGTGTTCTGTCTATAGTGATGTGTATCATGTCTACTGTATCACGTGTTGTGTCTATAGGGATGTGTATCATGTCTGCTGTATCACGTGTTCTGTCTATAGGGATGTGTATCAGGTCTACTGTATCACTGTGTTCTGTCTATGGTGATGTGTATCAGGTCTGCTGTATCACGTGTTCTGTCTATAGGGATGTGTATCAGGTCTACTGTATCACGTGTTCTGTCTATAGGGATGTGTATCAGGTCTACTGTATCACGTGTTGTGTCTATAAGGATGTGTATCAGGTCTGCTGTATTACTTGTTCTGTCTATAGGGATGTGTATCAGGTCTACTGTATCACGTGCTGTGTCTATAGGGATGTGTATCAGGTCTGTTGTATCACGTGTTCTGTCTATAGGGATGTGTATCAGGTCTACTGTATCACGTGTTCTGTCTATAGGGATGTGTGTCATGTCTGCTGTATCACGTGTTCTGTCTATAGGGATGTGTATCAGGTCTGCCTGTATCACGTGTTCTGTCTATAGTGATGCGTATCAGGTCTGCTGTATCACGTGTTCTGTCCATACGGATGTGTATCGGGTCTACTCATGTGGTTTGTGTGACAGATCCCCTGGGTGCAGTACTTCGCCACCCTGGGTTTCAAGGTGACGCCAGACGATCAGGTAGTCGTCTTCCATCCCAGCTACCTGTCTAACCTGACCTCCCTCGTGCACTCCCTGGCCAACAGTAGGGACGGCGTCGACCACAGGTCTCTTTGTCTGTAAAGCACTAGTCATTGTCAGTGCCGTCATCATCATCTAAAGTTCATTTTCATTACCATCATTAGGCTTTTATCATCGTTGCTGTCATCGTCCTCGGCATCTAAACATCTTCAGAATTTTCATACTTAATATCATCCTGATTACTGTCATAGTTGTTATCAGCTTTGTCATCACCATCGATCTCATCATCACCATCATCATCATCGCCATTATGACTGTAGTCATTGTCATTAATATCAGTGTCATTAATATCAGTGTCATTATCATAATCCTCGTCATAACATTCATCGTTGCTTTATTGCCGTCTACGTCACATCATTACCATTTTCATCATCGCCATCATCATCGTCGTCATCGCCATCAACGTCATCGTCATTAGCTTCTTCATCATGATCATTATCTTTATCTGTACTACAATACCGTCACAACGCGTATCTCTTACATCAGTGAAACCAGTTTTACATTTCATATAATAATAATAATAATGAGTATTGTACAAGTGCTTTACCCAGTTTCATGAATCGGCTCAAAGCGCCGCGAACTGAACCCAACACGCACGCTCACGTGAATCACACACATTCTCTCACACACTGGACGTAAACAAATTACAATCACGTGGTGCGAATGATACCAGTTTGTTCGGTTGTTTCTTTCCCATTCGTACACCACTCTCATACATCAATGAAACCAGTTTTACAAGCTACATTTCATATATTTGTGATACCAGTTGTTGCTTTTCATTCATACATACACCACTCACTGACACGAATAGTGTGAAACTGGTGAGTCCTGTTGTGCAAAGCGA
>JACVVK020000081.1:322500-340000 GCA_018292915.2 Batillaria attramentaria
CTCTCTCTCACACACACACACACACACACACACACACACACACACACACACACACACACACACACACACACACACACATTGAGTCTCTTTCTTTTTAAGAAAGCTTTTGGTGTGTGTGTGTGTGTGTGTGTGTGTGTGTGTGTGTGTGTGTGCGTGTGCGTGCGTGCCTGCGTGCGTGCCTGCGTGCCTGCGTGCGTGAGACTGCGAGAAACAGAGACAGAGCGAGGGAGACAAAGAGGTAGACAGAGATGAAGGCGGTGACGATGACACTTTGTTTTCGGTGGGGAAACTATGAAAAGAAATATTTTGTAACTTTGAAAACTGTCCATTGAGAAAGTACGAAAGGAAAAAGAAAAACGACGTGGAGAGAGAGAGAGAGAGAGAGAGAGAGAGAGAGAGAGAGAGAGAGAGAGAGAAACTGACTGACTGACAGAAAGAGTCGACATAATCTGTGCCTGTTCCTGTTCCAGTGATGTTGACTTGTGCATGTCTAGTTCTGACTTTTCCAGCTGGATTCGTCCTCCCGTTACTGTCAACGCATTTTACTCGCCCATTCGGAACGACGTCATTTTTCCCATCGCCATGTTTCATCTTCCTTACTACATT
The DNA here is from genome assembly GCA_018292915.2 of Batillaria attramentaria. Classification (NCBI taxonomy): domain Eukaryota; kingdom Metazoa; phylum Mollusca; class Gastropoda; family Batillariidae; genus Batillaria; species Batillaria attramentaria. The sequence continues at coordinate 323,107 of JACVVK020000081.1, forward strand.
CCAGGTGGACCCAGGTGAGTTGTGTTCAGCCGCAACGCCAACACATTTAGAGATTAACATAACGCCAACACATTATGGGAGTAAAATCATGCCAACACTCGCGGATTAACATTATACCAACACATTATTGAAGTAACATAACACATTACGGGAGTAGGGTGGGTGGGTGACTGTTTGGGGGTTTAACGTCCTTTTCCACCACACATAATGGTGATATCAAAGACGGGGCAACGATGAAAAAGCCAGCACAAATATTTGGCCCAAGCCGGGATACGAACTCACGACCCGAGTATTAGAAGTCCAACGCTCTTACCATTCGGCCACCCCGGCTCCCCCATTACGGGAGTAACATAATGCCAACACATTATGGGATTAACATAACGCCAACGCATTATTGTGGTGGGTGGGCGTTTGGGAGTTTAACGTCCTTTCCCACCACATAGGGGTGATATCAAAGACGGGGCAGCGAGAAAAAGGCCAGCACAAATATTTGGTCCCAGTCGGGATGCGAACTCAAGACCCGAGCATTGAAAGTCCAACGCTTTATCATTCGGCCACCCCTGCTCCCCGCATTATTGTGGTGAAGTAACGCCAGCACATTAGGGAGTAAAATAACGCCATCACGTTATTGGAGTAACATCAGTTACGCCAACACATTATGGAAGTAACATAACGCTAACACATTATGGGAGTAACACAACGCCAGCACATTATGTGAGTAACGCCCAACACATTATGGGAGTAACACAACGCCAGCACATTATGTGAGTAAAGTAACGCCCAACACATTATGGGAGTAAAACGACTGTCGGGGTAATATCATTATGACTGTTCAAACAAGAGAACTATTGAAATGACGTGTGCTTGTGTGTGTGTGTGTGTGTGTGTGTGTGTGTGTGTGTGTGTGTGTGTGTGTGTGTGTGTGTGTGTGTGTGTGTGTGTTTCAGTGCTGTCAACTTCGGTGCCATGGGCTCTGTTATTGGTCACGAAATCACACACGCCTTCGATATCCAAGGTAATAATAATAATAATAATTCATTTACATTACGCCTGTCCCTGCAAGAGGAATGCTCTACATGACATTAAACTGAGTATAGCTAATAAGGCGTACATAAAAGGGGAAAAAAGTTATTAAAAACTCTTTAAAATGTGTGTGTGTGTGTGTGTGTGTGTGTGTGTGTGTGTGTGTGTGTGTGTGCGTGTGTGTGTGTGTGTGTGTGTGTGTGTGTGTGTGTGTGTGTGTGTGTGTGTGTGTAGAGTAGCAAGGACAAGATGTAAGACAGGTCTGTGCACCTAATCTTCTATTCTTGGAAAAAAAGGTCATTCTCTCTTTCTCTCTCTCTCTCTCTCTCTGTCTCTCGCTCTCTCTCTCTCTCTCTTTTCCCCCTACCTTTGGATAATGTACAACACCCATGCACTGCTGGTACATGTATATGGATTCGTATTATATGAATGTGTATGACTAGGGAAATAGCTTAGCTTCTGTAATATCAGCTGCAATCGTGATTGTGAGTAGGTGGGCGTGCGTCGCCCGCTCCAGTCTTTGCTTTATTATTATCACCCTTTGCGTGTGTGTGTGTACCCAGGGCGACAGTATGACGAGGAAGGCAGACTGAACGACTGGTGGGATCCACACACATCCGCCAACTTCGACATCACCACGCCTTGCATGATACAACAGTATAACAACATCACCATCATGGGGCAAAAGGTGCAGACACTTCCAGTCAGTAGTATACAGACACAGCGACAGACAGACAGAGAGACAGAGAGCGACAGGCAGGGAGACAGACAGACAGACAGAGATTGTGTTTTTCAGTTCACAACGGATAACGTTTACCAGATTTATTTTTTTTTTGCTTGCAGAAAAAAAAGTTTGGGATTTGTTAAAGACCTTCAGTTTTTGTTATGTATTTCAGTAGCTTTGAAGAGAGAGAGAGAGAGACTGACTGACTGACTGACTTTATTTTCCAAGGAAAGAGGTTATAGGCGCGCAGGCCCGAATTGCAAACCTGTCCTTGCTAACATCTACATGAACAAAATTAAGTAAAATAAACATTAAGAGCAAAACAAAACAAAAGCGATGCTAATTAAAACTGACATCATGTTTATGCAGGAACAACACATACACACATATACACATCAGTACACACAGTAAGCGCACGTGAATACAGAGTGGAGTTCGGGGGTAAGAGAGGGGTGGGTGGGTGGGTGTTTGGGAGTTTAACGTCCTTTTCCACCACATAAGGGTGATATCAAAGACGGGGCATCGAGAAAAAAAGGCTAGCACAAATATTTGGCCCCAGCCGGCGGGATTGGGGGTAAGAGAGAGAGAGAGAGAGAGTTTATAAGACTATGATTCTTTCTTTCACAACGGAGAGTTTTGTTTATGGTGTGCGCATGTTTGTTTGTTTGTTTGTTTGTTTGTTTGTTTGTTTGCTTTGGTTCGTTGGGTTTTTTTTTTTTCAGAGAGTGAATGGTTCTGTAAAGAGAGATTTGGAAAAACGTAGTGTTGGGTTGATTGTTTCTTGTCAAAAAACAGTCGTCCAGCACTCAAAGTTGACTTGCTTGTAAGGAATGTGATAGGATGCCAGTCAGGGATTTAGAGGATGCTGTGACTGTAGCTAAGTCCTGTTTCAGGTGGACGGGGATTTTACGCTGGATGAAAACATTGCAGATAATGGCGGACTGAGAGCTGCAAGATACGTGAGTGAAACACGTGCCCCCCCCCCTCTCTCTCTCTCTCTCTCTCTCTCTCTCTACCCCCCTCCCCCCCCCCCCCCCCTGACAACACAGTTACGGGCATTTGTCGTATGCTAGGTGGTTATGTGACGGTGAGTAATGACTATGTTAATCAGTAATCAACACCAAGTCTGACATTATGAGTTTCACGAGTGCAGTAAATACGTAACACGACTCTGTGGAATGGGTTCCTTTAATAATCGCATTTACACTAAATGACGTGACACACAAATAGCATTATCATGCCCTCAATGTGTTTAGGTGTGGTTTGGGGCATAATATAGCTATTTCGTGTCATTATTTGAAATGGGACTTTTAATGTCCCCAAAATGCTTTGGAAATGTTCAGCCCACACAATCTGAAAAATAAATGCAATTCTAAATTCCGAAATTTAAATAGCTGAGCTGACCCTTCGCACCACGTGATTGTAATGTGTCCAGTGTGTGAGAGAATGCGTGTGATTCACGTGAGCGTGCGTGTTGGGTTCAGTTCGCGGCGCATTGAGCCGATTCGTGAAATTAGGTAAAGCGCCTATACAATACTCATTATTATTATTATTATCAGAGACTGGTGTAGAGTTAGGTATGTATATATCCCTGTGTTCTGTAGTTCGTTTGAAGTTGCGGTCGCAAAAGCTTGTCGGGGAAATTTGTTTGTTTATGTTTTTAACTTTGATTTAGTGCATATTAATCGGACAAACAATATTTGAAAACTTGTGACCTACTCTTTTATCATCCATGTATTCTGAAGTAGCTGACGACCTCCACAGTGAAAGTTTTGTATTGTTTTGTTTTTGTTTTTTGAAAACCCGACAAGTCCTTTTCAAAACATGGAACTATTCCAAACTAACATAGGACGTGTAGTGATGTCTAGTGTTGCCGTGTATCACGTGCAGGCCTTCATGAAGTGGATTGAGGAGCAAGAGGACGAGTCACCCCTCCCCAGTCTTAACCTGACAAACTACCAGGTCTTCTTCCTCAGTTACGCACAGGTAACGGGTTACATCATGTCTTCCCCTTTTACCTGCCAGCCACACACACACGCGCACACACACACACACACACACACACACACACACACACACACACACACACACACACACACACACACACACACACACACACACACACACACACACACACACACACACACGCACGCACGCACGCACGCACGCACGCACGCACGCACGCACGCACGCAGGGTAAAATAAAAACATTGGGTAGGTTCACCTGGTCTCTGGACCAGTCAAAGGAACCAGGAAGCAACATGGCATCGAAACAGTTACCCCTTATATGTTAATCCTTTGATATCTTTTTTTTTTTTTTTTTTTTTTTGGGGGGGGTATTACAAACTACAGTTATGTGTGGTTGTGTGTGTGTGTGTGGGGGGGGGGGGAGGGGGAGTTGGGTATTACACGCTAAAGTGTTTCTGACCGGGAGGAGGGGGGGGGGGTAAATCCCCTCTTGTGTTACTCGTGTGGCACAAGATGGTTCTTGTACAGACAGAACTGTGGGACGTTGCTGATGTCTTTGCCAGGAGGGTGCAAAGGGTTAATTGAAACTTTGCCGCTTGGTCAGTTCCTACCTTAAAGGCCTGCAATCTCAACAAAAAGCCACAAACAGCTTGTTTAAAAAAAAATATCCAACTGTGCACAAAGCCCAGTCAACACTGTCACAGATACAGAGTTTTCAGCGTGTCTAAACCCCCTGTGAAAGCCAAGCGGAGCCTGATTTCACAAATCAGTTTACGTTTTGACACTGAGCGAGAAAGATCACAGTCTTCTCATGCAGCATACAACAGTTTACACCCAATAGGCACTGTAACGAAGTGTCTCGCTCATCCACCTAAAGCACAGTGAAGTCACCGCAAACTCACGGGGGAGCCGGGGTGGCCGAATGGTAGAGCGTTGGACTTCTAATGCTCGGGTCGTGAGTTCGTATCCCGGCTGGGGCCAAATATTTGTGCTGGCTTATTTCATCGTTGCCCCGTCTTTGATATCATCTGTATGTGGTGGAAAAGGACGTTAAACTCCCAAACACCTACCCACCCACCCCACCGCAAACTCACGATCTGGTTTGGTAAGGGTCTCTGAAACGATGAAAACTCTGACTGCAACTGTGACAGAGTTGACTTCGCATTTTGCACAGTCGCAGAGTTTGCGGCTTTTTGTTGAGATTGCAGACCTTTCAGAATTTACAGTGCCGTTTGACTGTATGATTATACCCTCTCCCCCATAACCCCCCCCCCCCCTCTTTGTGTCCAGATGTACTGCTCCAAGTGGACCAAGATGGGACTGAGACTTCACCTTCTGACAGATCCACACAGCCCCGGGGCCGCCAGGTACTCACCACTCACGCACGCGCGCGCGCGCGCACACACACACACACACACACACACACACACACACACACACACACACACACACACACACACACACACACACACACACACACACACACACACACACACACACACACACACACGCACGCACGCACGCACGCACGCACGCACGCACACACGCACGCACGCACGCACGCACACACACACACACACTTACGCACACACGACACGACACGACACAGCACAGCACGACAAAATGAAATTTAAACTGTAAGGTTTATGTATCTGAGACGAAATGTTTGTGTAGTGTAAGTACACCATACAGTCAGCCTGTGAAACAGAATGCTGCCTTTCAAACCCCACACAATCATTCATATCTACAGCGCTACACTGATTTTGTACGCGCATGAATTAATTCGAATTTCTGTCTTCTGTATGAGAAATTACTGTGGCCTTCATGTTATTTGTATCCTACCAAGAGCTTGAAGTTGATAAGGACTGCGACCTTTTTACCGTTCCACGAGGGGAGCCGGGGTGGTCGAATGGTAGAGCGTTGGACTTCAAATGCTCGGGCCGTGAGTTCGATCCCGGCTGGGGCCAAATATTTGTGCTGGCTTTATCCCTGGTGGCAGACTCGGACAAATACTCATATCCTCCTTTAGTCAGGGTGGGTGGGTGTTTGGGGATCGAACTCACGACCCGAGCATTAGAAGTCCAACGCTATACCACCGGCTCCCCTCACTATTCGTCAGCTTTTCGGACCTCTGTCCAGTTTTTGCTTGTATCAGTCCAGACTTCAGCAACATGTGCATTGACCAACTACTCGTAGTCTGCAGTTTTAATGGGTTTTCTTTTCGACTAGAAGTGGGTCATGTTGCTTGACCGTTTCATACTCTATTGCACAATGTAGACGGGAGAGAACTCCGTTTTTGTGGTGTCAATCGATATTATTCGCCCTTCTATAGATGTTCAGCGCTAACACATTGGATGACATGGCTGTGCGCATGACGTAACTTTGCCTCAGACTTCAGATTTGCTGTGTCTGAAGATCTTTACCCTTTGTCATGTGACGTCCAGGAACACGAAGCTGGTATCGTAGCGTAGTCAGTATGGTCACAGTCTGTCTTGGTGTTCGCTGGAACTTCCATATTCTAATTATTCTTTTCATCTGAACTGGGTGACGTATACAGTTGAAACGTGGTGTGTTTTACAGAGTCAACGGAGCGTTGGCCAACTCCAAGACGTTCAGCTGGGCCTACCAGTGTCCTGTGTATTCCCGGATGAACGCAAGGACTAAGTGTGAGGTGTGGTGAAGGGAACTGTTCCCCCCCTACTGGTGCTCTTGGACCTGATCTGACAGTACAGCCGCCATCTTGTTGCCTTAAACTTGGGGATGTCCCAACATTACCGCTAACCTTCATTCGGCCGAAGCATGGATAGGGTCTGGCATGTGAGTGAGACACTCGAGTGACGTCAAGGTGGAGGTATATCATTGTGACGTCACTGGTGACGGTATATTGTGACGTCACTGGTGATGGTATATCACCGTGACGTCACTGGTGATGATCTATCGTCGTGATGCCGCTGATGACGTTATTTATTCGTGTTTTGCCCTACATACAATTCACCAGAGTTCAACTTTTGAGCATCAGAACAAGTACGCACATTCTGCGGTGCAAGACGCATTACGTTAACATTGCCCAAGGAACATAGACACATGTACACGTTGCGATGTTTCGGCCTGTGCCGATGATCTCAGACACCATCATATCAGAGTTCACTTTCTGACTCCTGACTGGCATACAGCGCGATACGGAACGTTTTGCTTCGGCTGGAAACTTCTTCAGCAGCGGCCATGATTGTGATAGCCAGGGGTACAATGAAGACAGGGGGCATCTTGCCACCGACTCCAGCCAATCCGGTGCACAAGCAAATCACGTGGACTCCTTGCGGGCTAACTGAGCGTGTGTGGGATGTAGACATTTGACTGTAGCTTGGTGAGGCGTGCAGCTATCCTCGTTAACACTTGCTTTTTATGCTCTTTCTCACCTTCCTCGGTTTGTGTCTCTTCTGTGGTTTTCTTTGGAAACACATGGCGGAAGTGACGAGGTTTTACACCCAAGGTACAGTGCCAAGTATCCTCTGTCGTACAAGAGTTGAATGTGCTGTGGAAAGTTTCACTCACTACGTTGCTGGAAGGGAAAAAAAGAAGTGTGTGTGTGTGTGTGTGTGTGTGTGTGTGTGTGTGTGTGTGTGTGTGTGTGTGTGTGTGTGTGATGCTTCTTGTCTTCATTCTACCCCTGGGTACTTCCCTCTTCAGTCTTCCATTGTTGGCCATTCTTCGATGTTTGTTGTAAATTTAATCATGGTTTAGTTATGACTGCTTTCCCGTTTCTTCGATTTGTTGTTTGATGCGATTACAATTCATTATCAACATTATTATTATTATTATTATATTTCATGCCAAGAAGATCTTGAAAAACATTGTCCCCCCTAATACCAGTTGGCACTCTTCAGCATCTCCCTTGCACCTCACACACACACACACACACACACACACACACACACACACACACACACACACACACACACACACACACACACACACACACACACACGAGTGCACAAGAGAAATGTCAGGGTATATTTCATTTTTGGTTTTTCTGTGGCCTGCACATCATGTTAAAGGTGTAAGTTTCAAGTTTTCATATCTTGTCCACTGAGTCAATAATAAACCCTGTTTTTTTACTTGGAAGTGATCGCTGATGACTTGTAAATGTTCCTGTGCAGATGAAGTGAATAATGTAACTGCGTTTTCCGCAGTGTGTACCAGTCAACGATTATCGCTTCTGGTTATAGTGTACAATGTGACATGTTGGTGTACATAGTTCTATTTGCCTTTATAATTATGAAGTTGTGAAATGTTCTATGCAAACTTTCTACTACACTTTTTCTTGGAATACGTAACTGTTGTCGCACAGCTCGCTGCACAGTACAGTCCTCACCGCACCTCGTTGTGGGTAACTAGAACTCTGCACAAACACCCCCCCCCCCCCTCTCATCCTCTCCCCCTTTGCCCCTCCCCTCTCCCACTACCTCCACCCCTTCTCCCTCCCCCATGCCACCCGGGTATCCCCATCTTTCCTTGTATGTGTTTTACTTTGTACGCAGTTTCTTCAAACTATACAAATGTCTTCGATTTTGAAATTGTCAGTCGGACGAGAGACGTGAGAAAATCAAGATAGTAAGCACACTGATTCCCAGCGTTATGCTCTCATAGCACATTCACAGAATGGCTGGGGCTTCAGTGATAATGAAAATCCTGCGTGTTTTGCATGTAGTGTCAACCTGTGATCTGAATTCTAAATTTCAAAGCTGCAGGTGGGAAAATTGTGCAAATAAAGTTTTAAAGCTTCACTCACTCATTGGCGAGAAACACACCCCCCTCCCCCCTCCCTCCCCTCGGCCCCCCCCCCCCAAACACTTTATATGTTCAGATCCAGGTGGGTGTGTAGGTATCAATGTTATGTACAAACATCACTCTCTCTTTTGTCATAGTTATTTTCTGGTGTTACGAAGCGTCCATGCTTGCCATGTCTACTGTTGTTACTAAGTTTACTTTGAGAAGGGCAGACAGCAACAACATAAAAAAGGAAAAGTCACGCTAAATTTGGATATTTTCAGGTCTCTTTTCTCTGTACTTTGCTGAAATGAACTCTCTTAATCAAGGCCATATCAGCGACTCACGATGTCTTGTTTCTATTGAAGCGTTTGTTTTGTCAGTTGTTCCCTTTTTCCTGTGATTGTCTGGGAGGCGCCGCAACATGCAGCCATTATGTGTGGATGAAAATTAAAATATTTTGATACGACCACATGCACGTCGGTGTTTTGTGTTTAGTTAGAGGCTCTCTCTCTCTCTCTCTCTCTCTCTCTCTCTCTCTCTCTCTCTCTCTCTCTCTTCTTCCCCTACAGTGCCACTTTCAAACTAACAAAGGAATGTTTATGTACAAACTCCGCAAAAAGTTAGTTCCGGAATATCTTGCATGTACTCTCTCAGAATCCACATCCATAGACTCTAGGTTAGGACTAACTTTTAGAATTCCCCGTCCCCGCATTGACATGTTTATAAGTAGTTTCGCATTTTCCGGAACTTCATTGTGGAATTCGCTTCCTGTCCATGTTAGGCACAGTCGGTCAGCATCATCGTTTAAAAACAGCCTCTTCAAATATCTATTAGCCACAAAGAAAAAATAATCATTAAAAAAATAGGTACCACACGTATATGGACATACTTGTTCATGCATGCGGTATTTGTGTGTGTGTGTGTGTGTGTGTGTGTGTGTGTGTGTGTGTGTGTGTGTGTGTGTGTGTGAAGTTTCATGTTCCAGGTTTAAGTATGTTCGATCGTTTGGCTTTTTTGTTTATTTGTTTGTTCTTCAAAACGGCAAGTTTGAAAATTGGTTGCAAGACCACAACTTTCACCGTTTTCAAATAAAGTTATTTCAGTTTCAATTTCTCTCCTAACCACACATGTACTAGTACCATAGCACATACAGACAGCCTAATATTCACGGACATCTTGCTGTGACATGACGAAAGAGTATAAACCACATGGCAATTTGGGGCGATCGTAATTTTACCGATAAAATCAGCGACGTCATTACTGAAAGAGATCAGTTCTCGTGGTTTACCGCGAAAGAAACCACTCGATGTTTCCATTCTTTTTCCGGAGCTACTGAACCTCCTTTATACCACGAGAATTCAGACTCTTACCTCCAGTAGCATACATTTTCTGCGGCGGGATGGTGGGGGGGGGGGGTGAGAGGGGAGGGGGAGTTTATAGTCCGATGAGTCCACGTGATGATGTGTTCATCTTCACCTGCAGAAGAGGCGGGGGGAGGGGGGGTCATTCCATCTACCATCGTCCAACAGTTCCCTACGCCAAATGTCTTTGTGACTTTTTCGGTCTTCAGCAATTTCACGGAATTTCATTTTCCTGGTAGTGTGACTAGTGACTTATGTACCCCCGTGAAAATTCTGTGCACTGATTGTGAGAAAATGGTGCGTAGAGCTGTTGAAAGTGCTTGGTGTTATGAAGAATCTCATTCAAAGCATGTGCTCATACGCTGGCATTCAAGTAAAGAACTGGTTACACTATCTCACTGCAACATTCACAGTTTATCCTGTTCAGGAAATATATCGTCCGGCTGATCGGCGAAAATGGTGTGATTCAGTAATGGCGTGTGTTTTCTACATGCTTAACTCTCCGTGATGACATGTTTTGAATGGTTATTTGATCCAGGGGCCTCATGCGTGTAAAAGGGACTAGACTTAGGTCTAGACTTAGGTGTAGTCTCAGGCTTATTACGCCGGGACTATCATCAGCGTGTAGTCTTAGCTTAGACCAGCTAGTCTCGCACTTACATCGTGGACTTTATTCATGCGTACGGCCCCAAGGTTTCTGTTTAGGTGGTGAACAGTGACACGGTTACAAATCATTACCTCCACCAGCTCTAACAACGACAACGACGACAACAACAACAACAAAAATCACAACAACAACAACAACAAAAGTCGACCGAACACTTCTACACAGTGCTCCCAGGTTTTAATATCAATCTCCAGTTTAAGGAAAGGAAACAGGAGAAGGTACAGTGCTGTAACCACCATACGACATTAGCTTGACACGCCGAGCGTGGGAAGGTGACATTTTCACCCGCTGTGAAGCACATAGACAGACCACTCTGATGAAATCCTAGTGTCCCCTGTTTGTGACTGGCAGCTGGCCACGGCTTGGCACAAATCACATTCCCAAAATTGCTGTAATGACAGCGTGTCTGCGGCCCAGCACAAAGTCAGTTCCGCAACAATTTACTGGGGGTTGGTGAGGAGGGGGGGGGGGAGGGTGAGAGGGGCGGGAGAGATGGTAATTTTACCGATAAAATAAACGACGTCATTACTGAAATAGATTAGTTCTCGTGGTTTACCACGAAAGAAACCACTCGATGTTTCCATTCTTTTTCCGTAGCTACTAAACCTCCTTTATACCACGAGAATTCAGTTTATAGTCCGCTGAGTCCACGTGATGGTGTGTCCATCTTCACGTGCAGAAGAGGCGGGGGGGGGGGGGGGGCTGCATTCCATCTACCATCGTCCAACAGTTCCCGCGGGCTACGCCAAATGTCTTTGTGACTTTTTCTGTCTTCAGCAGTTTCACGGAATTTCAGCAAGGACTGGCTCATAAAGACCCCTCATCGCCCGCCAAGTTCCCGCCCCCCCCCCCCCCCCCCCCGTTCCCGCCCCCCCCCCCCCCCCCCCCCCCTTTCAATTGTCTCAGTCCCTACTTTTAATGCGTACTTCCGAAATACAGATTATGCGTCAACTACGTCAGTCAGTCAGTCACTACTCAGTCAGTCCCGGACACCGGGCAAACCTCGGGCATCTGCAGGGCCACAGCCTACCAGTACTAACAGATTATGCTTTCACGAACACGGTAAAGATAAATAGACATAATGGATTCAGTTTACCTTATATTTGCCCAGCAGGATGCTCACGGGTCATCATAACCTCTTTCAAATCGGCCGTTATTGACATTCTTTATTCACCGTGACCTTGTAAAGCCGACTGTGAATAGTTTAGTTTCGGACACGCGAACGTACAGATGAACTTCAAAACCAAACGCTACAAGTTTAGTAAACATAAAAAAATATGATGTCAAATGTTTCGAAATCATGCCAAAGGCCAACAGATTTCGCAACACTATACTGACTTTCATGTCCGACATCCCCATTTTTGTGGGGTGAAACAAGATGGATAATGTCACGTGATTAGACAGATGAGAACAATTTGCCGAAATTACCTTCACCGATGTAAACTGCATCATTACATTGTTTGACCTTCTCTACAGAACCACAGAATGCTCGGCGTTGTAATGGTCTGTACTCAGTCCCAGCTCGCGAAGCTAAACCAACTTTGCCAATAGCTACGGCCATTGAGTGGGAAGGGTTGTCACAGTGCAGGAAACGAGGAGGGAGGGGTAGGGTTGGGGAGATGGGAGGGCGGGGGTGCGCTGAATCTAGGCGTTGTTAGAGTATAAAACTCAGCTCACACATCCACAAGTCCCACTGGCTTCCAGACTTTTCGAAATGGCGTCCACATCATTGTTGGTTTTGCTTGCTGCCATTGCCGTTGGTAAGTCAGTGTAGTTTTGTTTTACAATTCAACACTGTTAATGTGTGGATGATACCGACTGCAGCATATCCAGTACAAGAGTGAAGGATGTGTGTGTGTGTGTGTGTGTGTGTGTGTGTGTGTGTGCGTGCGTGCGTGCGTGCGTGCGTGTGTGTGTGTGTGTGTGTGTGTGTGTGTCCCTCACGCTAGACGATTTGTCTTGTATTGCCACTGTCCCTGATGTATTTCCATTGCCCCTGATGCATTGCCACTGTCCCTGTAGTATTGCCACTGTCCCTGCTGTATTGCCACTGTCCCTGATGTATTTCCATTGCCCCTGATGCATTGCCACTGTCCCTGTAGTATTGCCACTGTCCCTGCTGTATTGCCACTGTCCCTGAAGTATTGCCACTGTCCCTGTAGTATTTGCCACTGTCCCTGCTGTATTGCCACTGTCCCTGAAGTATTGTCACTGTCCCTGAAGTATTGCCACTGTCCCTGTAGTATTGCCACTGTCCCTGCTGTATTGCCACTGTCCCTGAAGTATTGCCACTGTCCCTGCTGTATTGCCACTGTCCCTGATGTATTCCCATTGCCCCTGATGCATTGCCACTGTCCCTGTAGTATTGCCACTGTCCCTGTAGTATTGCCACTGTCCCTGTAGTATTGCCACTGTCCCTGTAGTATTGCCACTGTCCCTGTAGTATTGCCACTGTCCCTGAAGTATTGCCACTGTCCCTGTAGTATTGCCACTGTCCCTGCTGTATTGCCACTGTCCCTGAAGTATTGCCATTGTCCCTGTAGTATTGCCACTGTCCCTGTAGTATTGCCACTGTCCCTGCTGTATTGCCACTGTCCCTGCTGTATTGCCACTGTCCCTGAAGTATTGCCACTGTCCCTGCTGTATTGCCACTGTCCCTGCTGTATTGCCACTGTCCCTGAAGTATTGCCACTGTCCCTGTAGTATTGCCACTGTCCCTGCTGTATTGCCACTGTCCCTGCTGTATTGCCACTGTCCCTGCTGTATTGCCACTGTCCCTGATGTATTTCCATTGCCCCTGATGCATCGCCACTGTCCCTGTAGTATTGCCACTGTCCCTGTAGTATTGCCACTGTCCCTGTAGTATTGCCACTGTCCCTGCTGTATTGCCACTGTCCCTGCTGTATTGCCACTGTCCCTGCTGTATTGCCATAGCCCCTGCTGTATTGCCATTGCCCCTGATGCATTGCCATTGCCCCTGATGCATTGCCACTGTCCCTGTAGTATTGCCACTGTCCCTGTAGTATTGCCACTGTCCCTGCTGTATTGCCACTGTCCCTGCTGTATTGCCACTGTCCCTGCTGTATTGCCACTGTCCCTGATGTATTTCCATTGCCCCTGATGCATTGCCACTGTCCCTGTAGTATTGCCACTGTCCCTGAAGTATTGCCACTGTCCCTGTAGTATTGCCACTGTCCCTGCTGTATTGCCACTGTCCCTGAAGTATTGCCACTGTCCCTGTTGTATTGCCACTGTCCCTGTAGTACTGCCACTGTCCCTGTAGTATTGCCACTGTCCCTGCTGTATTGCCACTGTCCCTGAAGTATTGCCACTGTCCCTGTAGTATTGCCACTGTCCCTGCTGTATTGCCACTGTCCCTGAAGTATTGCCACTGTCCCTGTAGTATTGCCACTGTCCCTGTAGTACTGCCACTGTCCCGGCTATGAGTGTGTGGCATGTGTTTTACAGGTACAGAGTGCAGGTTCTTCCTGCCTAACATGTTCCGCCGCCAGGTGTCGTGTAGTGACCAGCAGCTGGAGCGGTGTGTAGAGCCCCTCGAACAGATGCAGAACCCGCTGGGTAACGGTAACCTGGAGGACCTGGACGATGAGGAAGGCTTGAACCTCGTCTGCAAGTAAGACTTTGGACAGTGTGTACTACAGTTTGACAGTCAGACACCTGTCCGTCTTTTTAACTTTCTCCGTACGTCGCCTGAAAACTTGTGCGCCGTACATTGTGGGTGCAAAGGCACCCATGCTTGTAAAGAAGAAACAAAACGTATTCAGTAATCCCTCGCCATGAGTCGTTCGTGCAAACTAACCCACACTTTTAAAGAAGGGACTAAACTGAATTAAATCAAAGTTGCTTGGACGCACACTAATGCGATGGCCTGTATAGGCCGGTTGCACACAGAAATGCGAAACTGTCGTCAGATAAAGCGGCTTTCACGTGTTTTTCTCATCATCGTAGCAGCCCGCCATTTCAATAATATGCGCAATTCCAATCTGCGGCGCCATTCATTTAGTCACGCAGATATCTGTTGATATTTCTGTTCGTTTCTTTCTTTCTTGTGTATTTGAGTCACGGTTACACTTATGTTTACCTTACTCTAGCCTCGAAATTCCTCCTGAAAAGGTATGGGTGGTTTTGCGCCCAAGAACTGGCATACGGGGAGGGCTAATTGTATTCCACACCATTCGTGGTTCTGTTTCGGGCAATGCGGGTTGCTGCCCAGTGGGATTTTGAGTCAGAATTCACTTGCAGACTCGTTCACGGTACCTCCTGCACCTTTGTGTACACTGACACGCAGGCAGAAATATCAACTTCGCACGTTCAAGATAGCATCCCATGAAGTGGCCGTGAACTGCAAAAACAAGTAAACACCTCATGACATGCTGACCAAGTCCAGTTCATTTGACCCAGTCCGTGATGGCATAGTCTATGCAGTTTGTAGATACTAACTAGAACACACCATGCAGACGGGAGAGGGGGCAACGAGGGGGGGAGGGCTGTGTGGCGCGCCACCAGTTGCCCTAACTAGGGTAATGCCGGAGACATAAGATATACAAATACAAACTACAAGGGATTCAATGATAGACTGTGGATGAACTGTACGGACAACTCTTGACTTGACAAATGAAACAAACTTCACTAAGCAGCCGACCTGTGTATTTCTAGTGCTCTGGGTGAGGCCAAGTCGTGCATCAGCAACTACGTCAGTAGGTGTTACAGCAACCATGCTGACATCGCCGTGGACACGATAGAGGGAGTGCTGGGCTACATCTGCAGCGACGAGGGACGCGATGGTGAATACTGAGAAACTCCCACCCAGTCGTTGTTGTTGTTGTTGTTGTTGGTGGTGGTGGTGGTGGTGGTGGTGGTGGTTTGTCGTTGTTGGTGGTGGTGGTGGTGGTGGCGGCGTTTTGTCGTTGTTGTTGCTGTTGGTGGTGGTGGTGGTGGTGGTGGTTGTGGTGGTTGTTTGCTTCGAAGCATATAAACATGTACTGTTTATATGTTTTGGCAGTTTTGCGCACTTCGTCGTGCAGTATGGTTTTAAAATCTTTATCTTTGTGGAAAGTAGACGTGTGTGTGTGTGTGTGTGTGTGTGTGTGTGTGTGTGTGTGTGTGTGTGTGTGTGTGTGTGTGTGTGTGTGTGTGTGTGTGTGTGTGTGTGTGTTGGGAGAGGGGGGAGGCAGGAAGGAGGAGAGGGGGGAGATGTAGAGGGTGGTGGGGGAGGGGGTGCACGTGTCCGTCTGCACACATTTATTGGTGTGTGTCTGTGAATCAGAAGAAGAACCAGAATCAGCTTGATTTGCCTTTGGAACAGGATTCCATCTGACACGCATTCACAATTCGAATAAATGAGCTGTAATAAATAAACTGACCAGTAGTCATGAGTGGAACAAACTAGTATCTAAAGATGAAGCAAAATCAAAACAAAGTAACTGAACTGGCAGAACAATATACTTATACATATTTTAGAATGCTGTCAAAATACACTATGGAGTGATATGTTGTGTGTGTGTGTGTGTGTGTGTGTGTGTGTGTGTGTGTGTGTGTGTGTGTGTGTGTGTGTGTGTAGCGCTGTTGTCGGAGACTGCGTGCTGGGAGAACCAGGAAGTGGAGAGCAGAATGAACGACTGTAGCGAGAGAATGCAGAACCGCGCCTTCAGCCTGGCCATGAGCGGCGCGGACCAGTCCGCCTTCTGTCCGTACGTAATAACAACCCATCCTGCAATGAGTTACTAACATCCATCCTGCAATGAGTTACAAACATCCATCCTGCAATCAGTTACTAACATCCATCCTGCAGTGTGTTACAAACATCCATCCTGCAGTGTGTTACAAACATCCATCCTGCAATCAGTTACTAACATCCATCCTGGAATGATTTATAAACGTCCATCCTGCAATGAGTTATAAACGTCCATCCTGCAATGAGTTACTAACATCCACCCTGCAATGTGTTACAAACATCCATCCTGCAATGATTTATAAACGTCCATCCTGCAGTGAGTTACTAACATCCATCCTGCAGTGTGTTACAAACATCCATCCTGCAGTGAGTTATTAACATCCATCCTGCAATGAGTTACTAACATCCATCCTGCAATGTGAGTTACAAACATCCATCCTGCAATGAGTTACTAACATCCATCCTGCAATGTGTTACAAACATCCATCCTGCAGTGAGTTACTAACATCCATCCCGCAATGTGTTACAAACATCCATCCTGCAATGAGTTACTAACATCCATCCTGCAATGTGTTACAAACATCCATCCTGCAATGATTTATAAACGTCCATCCTGCAATGAGTTACTAACATCCATCCTGCAGTGTGTTACAAACATCCATCCTGCAATGAGTTACTAACATCCA
>JACVVK020000081.1:345000-427500 GCA_018292915.2 Batillaria attramentaria
TTAGATTTAGGGTTGGGGTTACCTTGTGGTAATGGTGAAATCGCTATGTTGTTTAGACGGTCGCAGTGCATTTACAGCAGGTGCAAATGACAAAAGGGGGCGAACTATACCAACGCAGCAGCAGTAAGCTCATGTTGACCAAGGAAAATAAATTTCAGTTTCCAAACCGAATCAGGGGGTGAAAAGGCGCAACTCGCTTAACTCGAAGCTAGAGTCGAAATTCGACCTATTCCGTCGTCACGGATAAGTCAAACTTCGGATACGTCGAACAAAAATCCATTTCCCCTGCGAATTCGACTTAAGCGTGTTCGACTGTACTAGTAACTGAAAAGTAACAGAGCTCAGTAATTATCAGTGATGAGGTTAACAACTGGTACTTGGTACTTGACATCCTGCATAAAGAAAGGAAAACGAAGAAGAAAAAAGAAAAAAACGAAACAAAAAAATTAAACCAGCGACCATACACAGATCTATGTGGACAGTCTCTGTTAATACAAATACATGTTGTACAAGTAGTATGCACACGATTGGGCTGTGGAGGAAGGGACAGCACTCTTCGAAGTACTTTCCAATCCGGGAGGTAAAAATAGTGTCATCACGAAAATAAACTCAGACCAACACGGAAGGAAATCAGTGGGTTGCTCGAAGTTTAATCGAAAGGCGATAGCCACGACTACCCAAGCGTGACAAATCCACGTCACGATGAGTTCCGTGGTAGTTTTAAGGTGACAGTCTTGTCTCTTGGTCAAGGACGACCCCTACAGCAACAAAACACCGCACAGATGTACTACACGGTGAGAGGAGGAGAGTTTTTTTTAAATGCGCGAATTTGTCACAGCAATCTTTATCTTCCTTGTACCGGTACGGTTTTCGTAGAATTCACTCAATGATGTCGCACGAATGAGTTGCAAACTAAATGCACAGCACTTCGTACACATTTCTTGATGGATGACGGCCATCGACAGGTGATTTGTCGTGTACCTAGACCGCAACATAATGACAGATTGCTTGTCATCTGTTGAGTTCAACATGGTGAGCCAAACGTGATGCGGTGTAGGTCATGACTGCAGTGTAGAAACTGTGTAAATTGTGTTGTGTCACATGCCAGTACACGGAGAGACGTTCCCTTTCCTGCCAGATTTCATAGCCATACTAATGTACAAGTACTAATGTCGCTAGTGTTAGACTAGAGAGCAGCAAGAGAAGGCCCATTGGGAATGGGATGATAAACATTTTCCTCATATGATGAAATTGCTTGCTGTGATTCACTGAGCTTGGAAGGATGTACACACTTGGCTGTTCCCTCGGATATGAGGAAATTATTTGGACTCAGACAAAAGATTGTAGATGTCGGGTAGATTTATCAAACAGCATATTGTGTCATTATATGTATAGATATAAATTCCTTCATAGGTTATAAAAATAATGTCCCATTAGTAACACTCAGCTAGTATAGTTCACCTGTTAGTGGGTTGCAAATGTATCCCAGGCATTTGCAGGGGGAGCAAATTACCCCTGCTGTGCAGGAGCAAATCTCTCCTGGACTGGTCATGTGACAGCTAACTGTTTTTAAGGCTGTAACCTGAGTGAAAGCATTAAAGTAAGTCATCAGCAAATGGTGAACCTATATAATTATATATATATATGCGTGTTTAATATCTGTTGTAATTTGTTTTCTGGAAACACTTTCGTCGTTTCGATGAAAATAACGCAGAAATATCGAGAGAGCTGACCGGACCGAAAAGATCAGATTCAGAGACAATCACCCCGCTGAGTGGAGAGCTAGGGTATATTTCCTCCCCCTGCAAATGACCGGGATACATCTGCACCCACTAGCGGGTGAACTAAAACTGAGCATTAGTAACATAATGAAGTAGTATGTACATGATATATACCCCCGTATATTTATTTTTGCCTGGTTGTTGCTGTTGTCTGACTAATGTAACGAGAGTATCAAGCGTAATTGGGTGTACACATGTATGATGTTTGCAGGAAGTCTGTGTTACATTTCTTACTTGTTCAGATGGTAAACAAGGTGTAATGTGTGTTTTTGTACAGGTAATACGGGCCATGGGAACATTAAAAAAAAAAAAAAAAAAAACCCAAACAGATGGGTACGCGTGAAAACTTCTTCTACCACCTTTCGTTTCTTAGAGTAATCAGGGTAACATCGGTACTTGCTATTTCGTCTCCCCCCCCCCCCCCCCACCTCCCCCCCCTCCCCGCACCCCGCCTCCCCCCTTTCCTGCATTTGGCCTCCCCACTCGTACGTTACACAGTACAGATCCAATCCTGCTGGCAATCGTCACTCATTCATTTTCTGCTGCAGGGACTGTGACCAGTGAATCAGATGGAGAACGTGATTAAGCAAGGATACCTGAAAAAAGGGTCGGGCAGTTGACAATCTTTTCTCCCGGTCTCATCGAGGTCAGCACTACAGTTGTAAAATGAAAGAAAAGTTATCACAGATGTATGTGTAGAAGGAGTTAGCATGTAAAGCCGAGGCTTGCCTAAGCATGGTTGATTTACTAGGAACTGCATTGCATGGACATGAAGACCAGCTAGCACCACATGGCACGGTCTGCACACTTTCAGCCTACTCTTGTAATTGCTGGAACAGGTTTTCCATTGTTCTCAGCAGACAAGAGAGTGAAAAGAAATGTAAGAGAGAAAGAGTGTGACATTGATGAATTTTTGGTGTGTCTGGACCAGTTTTACTTTAAAAAAAAAAAAAAAAATTCTTTGGCACAAGAGTTGTGTTTAGTATTCATTGTACGTGAATATGGCTGGAGTTTCACGGATATCCTTTTTGTGACACAGCAACAGGAAACTCGCCACAGACAACAGCATTTACACAATGTACTTCATCAGGGCTATAGTAGGACACATACATGTCTGCTGTGGAAAGAAAGTAATCGGACGTTTTAAAAAGAATCAGTCTATGAGTATGGCCAATATCTCCCCCTCATCTTCTTTTGTTTTAATTCTATTTTTGTCATTTTCATACAAATTTTATATACAATACACAGTTACAGTAAGACATATAGGCAGACGGGTATACAGACAAACCATAAAGTATGTAATCAGTCATGCTAACATATTGTTTTTTCTAAGTACATACATAAACAGTTAGACTGAAGTTGGTATGGCCTGTCGTATGAAACGATCCACTATGCATATAATTATATATGTAAACACAAAAAAACAGAAAGAAAGAAGGAAAGGAAAAAACTTTTATGTTTACATAGATATGGTTACACCTGTACGCACCTGCCAGTAGTCGTTTCCTGCAGCTTTGCTGTACGCATGAGGAGCAGTGCATGTGCCTTACGTTGTTGTTTACAGAAAATCACTCCGCGCAAGTGGTACATGTTGGTGGTGCGTAGCCGAGTGCCGTACTTCGAGCAGTACGAGCGCGATGTTGATGTGTTCTCCAGCGCACCCACTGCTTCCTACAACTTGTCTACGTGCACCTCCATCAGTCGCAGTATGTCGCAGAGTACACGCTCCTTCACCTTTGTCATCGTGCTGCCCGAGGTGTTGATAGAACTCACTGCCAACACTAGGTACCATCTCTGTTTACAGATACACTTCACATCACTGTTACCGTGTTAGACTCAGTCATTGTCATGCAAGATGGTGTCTTTTAGAGATTCCTGTGGTGTACATGTGCACTTCTGATTTTTTTCTTTTTTTTTTTTTTTTTTTCTACAGTCATCGAATATATGGGGCAGGGCAGGGTGGCGTATGTTAAGCACAATTTCCTTTCCTTGAAAATCACTGATGTCACTTTACTCTTTCAGCCCAATCCATGGAACACACACAGACAAACACACAGACACGCACACACACACACACACACGCACACAGGCACGCACAACACACACACACACACATACACACACACACAGACACGCACACACACAGACCGCGCACAGACAGACACGCACACACACACACACACAGGCATACAGACACACATGCATTCAGACACACTCACACAGTGACAGAGAGCCCGTACAACCGCTAGAACGTTGAGACCCATTAATAGTGCACGTGTGGCCTAAGGCTGTATGGCGATGAGGCAGTGAAACCATTTACGATTCAACATGCCATAAATTGTTGTTCACTTTCAAACACGCAGCAACGCACTTCAACAGAACGGGGAGTTCACAAACCGTGCTTTTGAGACATGCAGATTAAATATATTGCATGACATTGCTACCTCAACGTTACACGTAAAGCTTGTGTTTCACCTGTACCTCAGTACTGAATATTGGCCATTCTTCACATATTTGCAGTGAGTGTTAGAGTGATTAGTTTACATAACAGCAGTCTCCATGTGTCAGTCGTGTGATACATCAGATCATCTGGTACATGTATAGTGCGGTGATGGAAAATGTGTAGAAAATGGATGTGAGTGTCTGTTACAGGGAGTCTATGATTGATTGGTGTGATGCACTAGAGCGGACACTCAACAGTCTTGGCATTCTCAAGGTGTGTTAATTCCCAGTCTACCTGTTGATTTTTTTCTGCCTGTACAGCCATCCGATGTGCAGGTTGACTCCAATATAATACATTGTAATTTGTAATAACATGGGTGGTACTGGTGGTTATGTAGGGCCAGATGACCTGTGTCAGCCTGTTCGCTGCTTTTCTGCTGAGTGCTTCTCTTTTTTTTCCCCTTTTTTTCTTTTTTTTACCTTTACAGTAGTTCCTGGGTCCAAGTCATGGTCAGACCAAGAGTTCTCTACTGGATTTCTGTAAATTTAATTTTATTTTTATTCCAGTGTGGTGAAGGTCTATAATATAATTATCAGTCTAATGTAAAAGCCTGGTGTGTGAGTCCTACTTGAGGGTCAAAATGCACAGTGCCTTCTGTGGTACACATTTGAACTGCTGAAATCTACTCTTCTACTGTCTGGAGGATTTCCACCTTTGGCTAAATCTTTTCTCCCCCCCCCCCCCCCCCAAAAAAAAAAAAAAAAAAAAGTGTTTCTTCCTTTAAAGCATTTAAGATAATTCCAGAAACGCACCAGATTGCTGAGATTTCAGTCTTATGCTAACATTTTTCCTCCAGAAAAGTGATTCCTCTTGAAGCGCTTCAAATCATGCTAAAATGCACCAAAGTGCACAGGTTTTAGTCTTCTTTTTTTTTTTTAAATCCGGAGAGCATGCTTCTGGATGCCCCAAGTGTTATGCCCCGTCAAATAGTACACACTTATCCTGCTCCTGGACCATTCTAACCCTGCATGTTACATGCGTAAAGAACAAAATGTAAGACACAGGTGTCCAGGTTATAGGAGACATGGGAATAAACAGCAAACTAACATGAAGGATAAAACTGTTTGCTAGTGTTACTTTGCACAGTCAGAAATTAAATGTTGTGTGTCTGTCTGCAGCGGGATCGAGACGAGCATGTGTACTCATTTTGCCCAGCAGTGGTCAACCTCACAGGACACGCCAAGGAGAAGACTGATAATGATGATGATAATGATGATGGATTGTTTGGAGCGATGGGGGGTGCACCCCCTGTCCCTCCGATACCACCTCCCTCCCGACAACAACAACCCCCTCCATTGCCTGTAGGCCGCCCATCCATAATATCTCGCTCTGTGTCAGGCAGTGATCTCACTCCCCCTCCCCTCCCGGCCTCCGTTCCCCCTCCACTACGCAGGTCGGGTTCTCCCACCACCATGCAGCCCCCTGATGAGTTTGCCCCTCCTCCACCCCCTCCCCCTCATGGAAAAACAACTCATGCTGAGCACACCCCACCCCCAGTCCACGGTAAGACGCAACCCACCAACCAGGCTCCGCCCCTTCCCCCATTACCATCACACGCCAAAACAGTCCCAGCTCTGCCTGCAGACCTCGTACTCCCTCCCCTCCCCGTCAGCTCACACTCGCAATCGGGTGCACCCCCTCCCCTACCACCGGGTCGACAGAGCGCTCAACCCCCTCCCCCCTTACCCCCTGGACGGCCACATACCTTGGAGAATAAGTTACGCCCTCCGCGACAGTCGGCTGCCACTGGGGTCAGGAGAAGTCCTCACTCTCAGCCCGGGTTTGATGATCAGGACGAGGGCAGAGATAGCGAGGACGAATCATCCGACTACTCTTCCGATTTTGTCAGTGGAGCTTTCTGGGAAATCAACCGTAAAATTCCAGTCCCAACAGCCAGACGTGCAATTCTGTCTTCCAGTAACAGTCCTGCCTCTGCAGCTTCTTCATCCAGTGGTGGAACACGGTTGGCGTCTGTCAGCGAGTTGACGTCCGATGGTGCTACATTGTTGACAGTATCTGCTGCAAGACTGGAGGAACTAGATGAAGGATATTCAGATCTGAAGACTGTACAGAACATCAAAAAGTCACTAACGGCCAGCTGCTTGGACAAGAAATCTGACGATCATGTGGTGGCCAGCATGAAAAAGTCTGCTTCAGAGGATGCGATCGGCAACATGGTGCTGACAACCGGTCAGTGTTCAGGTGCCGGTGCCTCACCTGGTGAAGGCTGCAGCCCGCGGGCGTCTCACAATTGTGCTGGGGGTGCAGGTACGGAAGGTACAGGTGCGGACACGCTCCAGACGGACGGCCCGGAGGACGGCTCAGAAAACTTTTACGCTCCTTTCCCCGCCCAAGACGCATACTCTACTCCCATGAAGGGCCCAGGAGCATCAAGTCCCAGACCTGCCCCTGGGGAGACAACGCTATTGCCTGCGCAGAAATCCGAGGTCAGTGGTAGGCCGCCCTCACCAGAAGTTGAATCTACGACTTTCACGAATGACGTCTTGGATGATGTGTACTCCCCGCTTTCCGAAGCTTCAACGTTTCCCGATGCCTCGGCAGGTCTACCTCCCCTCCCACCCCGACTCGATTCGCTTCCCGCTGGCAAAGATGGCGGCTCGTCAAGCAGTCAGGATGCACGACCAGTTCCACTGCCTCGCAAAAACAATCCACCCTCCCCAGCGTTACCTCCGCCCCCAATCTCTCAGATCCATTCCAGCATCATTAATGACAATAGCCAGTTATCATCCACCGAGAACCCACCTTCATTACCACCACGCAAGTGTTCTGTGAATCGGGTCCAGTCGTTCGAGAGTTCGCTGGTAGACCCGCCCCCACTCCCTGCCAGAAAAGCTCAGAGTTTGCGGCAGCGACCAGTAACAGGGCCGCCTGTTCCAGCATCGGCCGACATAAACAGTTCAGATTATCAGGATGAACCCTGGGAACCAGGAGCAATACGAAGACAGCATTCAGTACGTTCTTTCTCTCTCTCTCTCTCTCTCTCTCTCTTAGTAATTTTTGTTGTTGTTTTAATTCGTGGATTTTGTTTGTATGTCACCCTCTGTGTGTGTGTGTGTGTGTGTGTGTGTGTGTGTGTGTTGTGTGTGTGTGTGTGTGTAGTATTTTTTGTTGTGTTGTTTTGGGGTATTTTTTGTGGATTTTTTTGTGTGAGTCACTGTGTGTGTGAGAGGACATATTCTATGTGACGTAATTCTGTTGGTGTTTGATAATGTGAAGCATTGTGCAAGTGAGATGAATACAAGTAACTTATTTAGTTATTTTATTTGTATTGTAGCAAGAACCTGATCCACCAGAATTTCTCAGTCACGGGTACATGTTAGAGTTATCTTGATCTTATCTTCAGTAATCATGCTGTTTGCATGGATTATATTTATCTTTTTGCTATGCCCTATCTCATCAAGAATCATGTTTATGTTTAAATCTTTCCTCTTAATCCTGTCTCATTAACAAAAAAAATATTTTATTATCTGTTGCTATGTCCTATCTCATTAACAGTAATGATTATGCATATATCTATCCTGTCTCATTAACAATGATATCTTAAATTTACCTTTCTGCCATGTCATATGTCACCACAATTATGTTTATCCTTTTGCTCTATCCTGTCTCATTAAAATAATGTATTTGTTTGTTCTGCTCTATCCTTATCTATATTCATTGTTTTGCACTATCCTATCTCATTGTCACAGACAGGTTTTGTTTTCCTGTAAGATTGTAGTATTTAATTTGTTCTGTGACCTCACAGACAGAACAAACACAGATGTGCCTTACAGGAACAAACTAAATACTACAATGATATAACAGTGTAATTTGTATTACTCTTAACAGCCCGTGCCAAAATCCCAATTTTACTTGAAATCTTCAGATCGCTAGGAGCCACTGCAAGCCACTATTGCGCAACCTAGTGGGAAGGCTGATGCCTTGAGCAGAAGTGGCTTCTGCTGGTGTGCGGTGGCTTGTTTTTTTTTAAGAAGTCTTGTCATATAGCAGGCACGGGGGTGGTTGGGCTCTGACTGTGAAGAGATGACAGTAAATAACAATAAATAACACCAGTGTGTTGGACATTCACCACACAACGCTTTGTTTCAGTACTTCATTACCTGTGTTGATGAATTATGACTAGACAAGAACCGTTTACCACCTGTGTTCCTGGACGTTGTGCAGGGTTCAGGCGCAGATGCTGGTGCAGCAGAGAATCACCTGCGACAACGTATGCGACTGGACCGTGTCCACAGCATGCACGCTGTGGTGTCACTCAAGCAGAGCCAGGCGGAGATCCTGAAACAGGAAATGGAGTTGCCGGGCGTCACGATAACTGTCACTCCACGGGCGGCGACAGGGATTGGTCTGGTGGACTGTGGTGGGGCAGTGTGGTGAGTACAATTCAAGTTCTCCTCATCATTGTGAGTAGCAGTGTCCTCATCATTGTGAGTAGCAATGTCCTCATCATTGTGTCTAAGGGTTGGCCATCTCACAAACGGGATTTGGCCTGATGATTAAGGCGTACGGTTTGCGATTCCTAGTTTCCTTGGGTTCAGATTGGGGATTTTGCCTCACCAGATCAAGTCAAATCTACATTTACCTGCAGACTCATGTATTATGCCTGTCTTGTTTTCCTGGACATACGCATGCATGAATGCAAAACTGGGAGGGCGAAGGGGTCAGGGGAAGCCTGAATTTCCCGGTACTGGAATAGAGCACGCGGCCGTGAAATGGAAAACAAATACACGTCATACATGCAGGAAAAAGGAAATGGATGGTACTGCACTGTGGCAATGCGCTTTCCCTTGATGATGTGGCCTGAATTTCCATTACTCTGGTGTGGACCTCAGAGTAGTACCAGTTACCAATTACACCAGAACCAATTGTTTATAGTGTTGTCTTCCTCGTTGTGTATTGTTGTCTTCCGTGTTGTGTATTGTGTTGTCTTCCACGTTGTGTGTAGTGTCGTGCTACTGGTTGAGTGATCACGAGCTCCCAGTGTGTGTGTTTGTGTGTTTGTCAGTGTGTGTGTGTGTGTGTGTGTGTGTGTTTGCATATTTGTTGGTATGAATGAGGGAGTATGTGCATTGAGTCACTTTGCGAGAATTTTGTGCTAATACAGTTCATCATTATTAATATTATTATTAGTGTTGCGGGATGGAACCAGAAAGATTTCCCCAGCCTCCACAACAAGTTCCATGTGGGTGACCAGGTCATCAGCGTCTGCAACAACAAGGTCACATCTGCCGCTGCTGCTCACAAGATGCTGAAACACCCGACCTCTGACCTGGTTGAGATGCTGGTGAAGCGAACGCCGCACGCCCAGGTGCTGACCATTCGCCGGGCGGCCGAGGGTGAGAACATTGGCATCAAGAGAAATGGAGGCACAGCGGAGGTGAGTGCTGCTCCCATGTCTGGGCTCGTAGTCGTCGTTCAGACAGTTGACATGAAGGCAGGAGGCTAGACCCAGTATTGAGTTTGATCGTCCCTTTATTCTCCCCTTTGCACACCCCAACACAAAGCTGACTAAATGCAGCGGTCAAAATAAATTACATTTATGGGGTGCAAGATAATTTAACTCTTGAGAACAAACATAGATTTAAAGATTGTAGTTGTGTTGCTATCTAAAACCTCCTTTTCTTTGTTTTTCCAACCTTGTGTAAGTATTTTACGACAAGCCACACAACATACTGGCATTAAGTGGCACCAACCATTGACTGTATAGAACAGTAGAAGAAAACTTACGTTGCCATTCACCAAAGTACAACAGTGACAAGGGATGACAATGTGCCAAATACATGACTGCCTTCCAAAGTCATGACGTCCACACACCTTACTCTGTTTTGTCTTCCTATGGCTCAGTTCAGACAAAGCCTTTGAGTGTACTTCTTTGAGGTGATGTTATGAAATTATTTCCAGTCTCGCTATTTACCAGAAAAAAATCAAAGGTGGTATGCATAATTACCTTCCTGGAGTAGCTGAAACATTCTGTTTTAAAAAAAATTAACAAGTTTGGCATTTTCAAACTCTCCCTCCCCCCCCCCCCCCCCCCCCCCCCCCCCCAACCCCCCCCCCCCCCCCCCCCAAGCACAGAGCTTTTACCCATAGATAAGTCATAGTACATGTACCTAGTGTTTGCCAGATGCCGAAACTACTCTTGACAAAATCTACTCAAATTCTGACTTGTTCGCAGATCGCCTTACATGTATCAGCAACCTGCAGTTGATTTTTCATAAAGGTCCATTTCACTTTAAGTGAGCTGCAGGGTCCATTCTGTTTGGCTGTCACTGATTGATGGATTGTTTGGAAGGACCTAGTAAGAAGTAAGTTATCGCAGCGTACATGTACCAACAACGTACATGTGCTAACAACATCACTCAATATCTGCAGATTCTGTACGTTGACCCGCACGGCTTGGCTGCCCAGAATGGTCTTCCCCTGCATGCAGCAGGCGTGTTGTCCGATGTCCGCACCAACTGGATGTTGACGGAGATCAACAGTCGCCATCTCAGCCTTTTCTTTAAGGACGTGGAGGTTAGAACATTATCTCCCTTTGAATACTGGGTGGTGCTGACGAAGTGGTGGCTTCGCTTTAGCAGAAGTGATAGTAATTTTTGTGATTTTTTTTTTTTTTTTTTTGGGGGGGGGGGGGGGGTTGATTTAACTTTTTGTATAATGAAGCAGTTCAACAGAGTAGGAAAATTTGAGTGTTAATTTCAGGTCTGGATGAGTTTGATGTCATTATTTTCCATTTATTGACAGATTGAGCATCGTTTGAACGCAGTTGGCCGTGAAATCACCATTGTCGTGCAGCCCTCAGACTACATTCTGGAGCTGAAAAAGCAACTGAAAAAACTGAAAAACTACAAAAACTTTGTCGTCTCGTGACACCTGGGTACAGAGTGACAAAGACTTGAAGGCAGTCATGTGACAGCAGACTGTGGACGCATTTCTAACAGGGACCAGTAACTGCTAGTGCAGCATTCCTTTAGTGCCATGAG
The DNA here is from genome assembly GCA_018292915.2 of Batillaria attramentaria. Classification (NCBI taxonomy): domain Eukaryota; kingdom Metazoa; phylum Mollusca; class Gastropoda; family Batillariidae; genus Batillaria; species Batillaria attramentaria. The sequence continues at coordinate 356,289 of JACVVK020000081.1, forward strand.
TCAAGTATGTGACAGTGATCTTGGTCATGTTATTCTGTGACCGTCCACCACAAAATGAGTCGTAAGTCATCATTTGGCTATCATCAGATATAGTATCAGCAGAAAGTAAAGAAAATAACCTTCCCAGTGGTATCATGCCTTTTACATAATGATGAGTTTTGGCAGAGTTACAGTAATTTTGAGATAGATATCCCCCCCCCCCCCCCCCTGTCTGAATAAGATACTTAACTCTTTGACGACGGAGCGCAATTTCTGACACACGATTTCCTATAGGAAATTGCGCTCCGTCGTTAAAGAGTTAAAGAGTCTAAGTCACGTGAAATCTCAAAATGGATCAGTCCAGCCCCACCTGCCTATTTCAACTGGTAGCGCTAATGAGGTCAGGTGCGGTATGCCTCATTTTTGTTGTGGAGGGTCACATCTGTTCTGGTATTACAACGTATGTGACTTAATTCTGACAATTGTTGTGACTGCATCAGAGTTACTTTGGAGATGTTGAATGCTTTTGAATGGCATTTATGCACGCAGTATTGTGTTGGACTTGTTGGTTATAAAAATACGCAAGCGTTGTTCTTCGATTGGACACCAGGTAGACACAATAAGTGAAACTGTTTTGAAGTTCTATCATTGTTGATGAGTGAATTTAGCACAGGATGTAATACTGAAAGTAAATGTTTACTAATTTGTAAGGTCACAAGACTTATACTTGAATTTTGTCACTTTGCAAGGTGTAAAGAAAGTGTACTTAACCGGGAACCAAACTTGTCTTTTCTGTTGGTTATGAGGTGTGAGTATGTTACATCTTTGTTAAAAGCACCTCTCGGACGCTTGTTTGTGATGTTTCTAAAGACTTTTATGTCATTCTGTATGTGCCAAAGTATTAAATATACATGTAATGATGGTTGATGTTCCTGTTCACTTTGGAATGTGCCTGAATGGCTTCTATCATGTTGATTTGTTGCCAACAGTTCATACTGTAAGGGGGCAGGGCTATTTCTTGGGGATGGGGGAGGAGGGTTAGTATTGTTGCCAACAGTTCATACTGTAAGGGGGCAGGGCTATTTCTTGGGGATGGGGGAGGAGGGTTAGTATTGTTGCCAAACAGGTTCATACTGTAGGGGGCAGGGCTATTTCTTGGTGGATGGGGAGGAGGGTTAGTATTGTTGCAACAGTTCATACTGTAAGGGGCAGGGCTATTTCTGGGGGATGGGGAGGAGGGTTAGTATTGTTGCCAACAGTTCATACTGTAAGGGGCAGGGCTATTTCTTGGGGATGGGGGAGGAGGGTTAGTATTGTTTGCCAACAGTTCATACTGTAAGGGGGCAGGGCTATTTCTTGGGGATGGGGGAGGCGGGTTAGTATTGGTGCCAACAGTTCATACTGTAAGGGGCAGGGCTATTTCTTGGGGATGGGGGAGGAGGGTTAGTATTGTTGCCAACAGTTCATTACTGTAAGGGGGCAGGGCTATTTCTTGGGATGGGGGAGGAGGGTTAGTATTGTTGCCACAGTTCATACTGTAAGGGGGCAGGGCTATTTCTTGGGGATGGGGGAGGAGGGTTAGTATTGTTGCCAACAGTTCATACTGTAAGGGGCAGGGCTATTCTTGGGGATGGGGGAGGAGGGTTAGTATTGTTGCAACAGTTCATACTGTAAGGGGGCAGGGCTATTTCTTGGGGATGGGGGAGGAGGGTTAGTATTGTTGCCAACAGTTCATACTGTAAGGGGGCAGGGCTATTTCTTGGGGATGGGGGAGGAGGGTTAGTATTGTTGCCAACAGTTCATTACTGTAAGGGGGGCAGGGCTATTTCTTGGGGATGGGGAGGAGGGTTAGTATTGTTGCCAACAGTTCATACTGTAAGGGGGCAGGGCTATTTCTTGGGGATGGGGGAGGAGGGTTAGTATTGTTGCCAAAGTTCATACTGTAAGGGGGCAGGCTATTTCTTGGGATGGGGGAGGAGGGTTAGTATTGTTGCAACAGTTCATACTGTAAGGGGGCAGGGCTATTTCTTGGGGATGGGGGAGGAGGGTTAGTATTGTTGCCAACAGTTCATACTGTAAGGGGGCAGGGCTATTCTTGGGATGGGGGAGGAGGGTTGTATTGTTGCCAACAGTTCATACTGTAAGGGGGCAGGGCTATTTCTTGGGATGGGGGAGGAGGGTTAGCAACAGTTCATACTGTAAGGGGGCAGGGCTATTTCTTGGGGATGGGGGAGGAGGGTTAGCAACAGTTCATACTGTAAGGGGGCAGGGACTATTTCTTGGGATGGGGGAGGAGGGTTAGCAACAGTTCTACTGTAAGGGGGCAGGGCTATATTTCTTGGGGATGGGGAGGAGGGTTAGCAACAGTTCATACTGTAAGGGGGCAGGGCCTATTTCTTGGGGATGGGGAGGAGGGTTAGCAACAGTTCATCACTGTAGGGGGCAGGCTATTTCTTGGGGATGGGGGAGGAGGGTTAGCAACAGTTCATACTGTAAGGGGGCAGGGCTATTTCTTGGGGATGGGGGAGGAGGGGTTAGCAACAGTTCATACTGTAAGGGGGCAGGGCTATTTCTTGGGGATGGGGGAGGAGGGTTAGCAACAGTTTCATACTGTAAGGGGGCAGGGCTATTTCTTGGGGATGGGGGAGGAGGGTTAGTATTGTTAGGTTTGGGGGCTGGGGGGTGGGTGTGGGGTCTTATATTGTCTTTACTCAGTTAACTACTTAATTGGTAGCTTCTTTTTTTTCATCAGTGAATCATGCTGTAATTCATCACAATTTCCACTAAAGAGTGGTTGGTTAAAAGCCTGTGTGTCTGAGTGATTTCCTGGACGTTTTCTGGTGGGCTTAAGTATACATGTATGTCTAATCATTATTTTTGTTGTTGTTTTTTTGGTGGTTGTTTTTTGTGTTTTGTTTTTTCCAGCATGTTTCAAGAAACTGGTTTGTTCCCCATTGTATACCTGTCAGGCCACAGGTGAATGTAACATCACACACAGAAATTTGTTGATGTAAACGTGTATGTTTCTTTAAGGAATGTATTTTTGTCAGTTGTGTCTGTGACACGGTAAAGGAATTCTCATTCTCATTCATTTACATTATTTGTATGACAGATTTTGATCAGTTTTTTGTCAGTTTTTGAGAACATATAATTTGTATATGTCTGTGGATTGGCATTGCAGGTATAATGTCAAATGTGTTTTCATGTAGGAAAATGTTTATAAGGATCAATCACGTTTCCAACTCGTTTGTTGAAACCAAGAATGTCTTGTCTGTGTGAATTCATGCTAAGACATGCCAGCCAGTAGATGTATTGAGTTTGAGAACAGAGATACTAGGTGGTAAACAAATGCCATATGTCGTCGTGTACAGAACATTTTTTTTTAATGCATTTATACAGCGAGAGATGTTTGTTTTGGACTTAGTCTGTGTACATTTAGTCTGTTTAGAACTTGAGCGGTGGTAAAATGATACAGCTGAAAATGTTGACAGAATGCCGGTGTTTCTGTATGATATGTAAATTCATACACATAGGTCTAATTTTGTCTCAAGATATATATATATATACATGTATATATATTTATAGTGCTGCTAAGCGTTACATGCAAGCTGAAGGCAAGGTCAGCTGATCTGCTCCTCAATGCTGCAGGACGTGTAGTGCCATCATATGTCATGCTTCTGTTCAGTCAGACATGCAGTATTGTTTTAAAAGCACTTAATCTTTAGTGTTGGACGAAATGTGATTGTAGTACTTTTTTTCAGTCATATACTTAAGTCTCCCTCACATTGTGTTCTTTATGCTGTTGTCAATCTTTTTTTTTCTTTTTTTTTCATACCCACGGGCTGTAGTTACAGTGGGACATAAGTGTTTCCAGTGCTTTAACTTTTGAAAGATGGCACCACCAGGACAGAGTGTTTCCAAACAGTAGCACCGAGTGTCTCCCTTTTCAAATTTGAGTAGCCACCGAGTGTTTTCAACGGACTTTGGTCTGTCAGCGTGGAACTGAGAAAGGGGCCTTTGACTGACTCGTTACTATAAATGCAACCACATGTGCATACTCTTATATCAAACACTTCGCTTTGTGTGGTAGCAGTCTGGTCGAACGTTTTGAAGTGGACTAGCACCAGAAACACTGACATCCATTTGACTTACACCCGTGATATTGTCATGTCCAAGCTACGGATAACCAGATGACTAACATCCAACATTGCTCAACCAGACCCACACTGACTGGCCATATCAGCCTGTGATCCAAATAACAAATCCATTCAGTTTTGTCTTGTGGTTTCTCACGCTTACCATCCACTCATAAAACAATATTGCTGCTGTTACTGAATTACTCTCAACTTTTTACCTTTTGATATCGCACCCGTATATTTTTCCCGTATATATGTCTTCACATTTCCTGTGGGTTTTCAAAAACTTATGTTCTGCTTCAGTCACGACATATGATTTAGATGGCTACTAGTGTTTGGTTTTGAGTGGTAGTTTTGTATGGTGCTTCTTTCTGCTCTTGATTTGCGTTCGTCACTGTACACCTGGTTACACATTGGACTGTGAAAGCTATCACAGAGTAGTCGATGCATATAACTGTAGCATTAACATACTACTGTTGTAGTGTAGTCATTTCTTGTATCACTGTGTAAAACTGGACCAAAGGTTAACCTCTTTGACGACGGAGCGCAATTTCTGACACACGATTTCCTATAGGAAAGCGTGTGTCGAGAATTGCGCTCCGTCGTCAAAGAGTTAAACGCAGTATTTCCCATGTTTACTAAGCCTTAAAGACCCAGCTCTTGGTTTCCAACAGTTTTGCTGTGAGTGCGCCTGGTATACTCGGCATTTCGCTATCTTGACGACGTTAATTAGTAGAGCTCGTAATGTGATACAGTGCTGTTTGCGCCTTGCACGAGCTTTTCAACATTCAGAGTCTACAGTGAGCCGTTGTTCCTGCGCATAAGCCTCTTTTCCAGTGTATTGGCCACTTCATTGTATACCCTTCTGTTGCTCAGTGCCAGTACTTGGGATGCTGTCACTGTGCCGGTGTCTTAAATGGTGTGATGCTAGACACCGGCAAAACAGCTCAGAACGATCTGTGAGCAGAAAAATCATGAAGATTGGGCCGTTGACAGATTTTTTTTCCCACATAATACTGACTAAAATCTGTTTAGTTTTCCTAATTTCCCTCAAAGATTGGACTACACTGTACGTGGAAAATGGAATGGAGACTGACAGTGAGTGTAATAATAACAGTGTGTTTTGTTTCACTTTGAATAGTTCTAATTTAGTCCTTTTGGCTCCTAGAGAAGCATAGGGCCTCTACAGCTCTCCTCCATCTCACTCTGTCCCTGGCGCAGGTCTTGGCCTCCTCCCGTGTCAGGCCAGAGTCCCGCAGCTCGCAGTGTAAGCTCCTCCTCTAGGTCTGCTTGGGGCGCCCTCTCTTCCTCTTCCCCTGCGGGTATTCCACTCGAGCGCCTGCCTGGTGATGTTGCAGGGTTCCTTCCGCAGGGTGTGGCCGACCCATCGCCACTTTCGCTGCCTGACCTGGACGTCCATTGGCTGTTGATTCACCCTTGTCCACAGGTCGGTGTTTGGCACTCTGTCGAACCATCTCAGGTGGAGGATCTGCCAGAGACATCCGTTGATGAAGGTCTGGATCTTTGCGGTGCTGGTGTTGATGACCCGCCAAGTCTCTGACCCGTAGAGTAGCACAGATTTGAATAGTTTTAACAGTCCTAAAGTTTCCACTGATTATTGTCTTCCAAAGATGGATTTTGAACTGGAGATTATTTTCTGGTGTTTTGACTTGCCTAAAACCTACAACGAATGTCCGCCACTATGTCCAAAATCATTGCTTGTGAAGAGGGTAATATATTTGCAAGTGTTATCACCGCCAGACAGTGACCAGTATAGATAATCATAGAGTTACATTGTAATAGACAGCTCCACTCAGCAAGCCCCAAGGCCAAAGCCCTGCCCTGGCAAAACACAGTATGACGTTATTTTATGAAAGATGTGGGTGATTTCAAGATGAAAGGGATTGACATAATAGTCATTTTCATCAAATGACGTCAGTGGACTTACTGCTTTCTTTCCATGTTCCAGTCATATCCAGCTACATGTGCTTCCCTCATTGTAGTGTATGGCAGAAAGTTGACAGACCATGTCATGTGTTTGTGCTCATTATGCCACGCCAATCGATTGGCTGAATTCGGGGGGCTCGCCCTTTTTGCTTGACAGGAGTGGAGTCGTCTATTCCATGAATTCAAAAATGTACAAGAATGCTTAGCAGATTGTATGTCAATGCAGATGTACAATGAAGTACATGTAATGTTGATTATTTTGTATTGTCTCCTGTTCAAAAGAGAGGAGAAGTTGTTCATTGTGAATGCATGTTTACACTTCATATGATTTTTAGCAGAATTTCTTTGTCATTTTAAGCAGATTATTCCAGAGTTTTCATTCACGTCAGCACACGTGTATTCCATGTTCGCAGCATGATCCTCTTTCTAATGTCATTGTGCACATCTTGAAAACTCAGCATTTTCAAACAGTTATTGGGATTTTATTTCCTCTCCAATAGGACGTCACTCTTGCATGGCTGTGACAGTGTGTGTGTGTGTGTGTGTGTGTGTGTGTGTGTGTGTGTGTGTGTGTGTGTGTGTGTGTGTGTGTTGATGGTGGGGGTGGTTTAATCTCTCAAGCTTCATGTGACTGAGTGGTGCAGATTGTGATTTCTTGTCACTGTTCCAACAGGTCTATGATTATGTGCTGTCATTTGGTGGAAATTCTGAGGCTGATTGATGTTTTATTTGTTTCATTTCTCAGAAACGTACCTTTTTTTTAATTCAGTTCGGCTGGGTTGCACCGCTGACTTTTGATTTTTCATTGCTTACTTATTTAAATATATAAAATTAAAATCTTATTTCCCCAAACTATGTGTGATTTTGTGTGTGTGTGTGTGTGTGTGTGTGTGTGGTGTGTGTGTGTGTGTGTGTGTAGCATCTCAGTCTGCAGCAAAGTTGCCAGTATCCAAAGAAACACAGGCACGCACTCGCACATATGCACATCCGCTGCATTTTATGCTTTGTTTTTATTACGATGGTTTGTCAATAGTTTGTGCACTTAGTGGGCAGACAGGATATGTAACCAGTTGGCTGCATGCCAGTGGTAATGGTCTCTCAGGCTGTCACTGACTGCAGTAACGACCACTCCAAGCTTCTCCCAACAGATAACCTCCCCTGACATTTATGTGTCTTACTGTTGGCCGTGATATTAAAGGCCGCCGGTGGGCAGAACAGTTTACCAGCTGGGCCGTGGTTTGACATACGATAGGCGGTATTGTAACCGACCAGCGCATGCCCCATATCAAATAGCGGTTTATAATAATAATAATAATATTTATAGGGCGCCCATCCCCGGAAGGCGAGCTCTAGGCGCCTTACATTCTAAAACCGAAGTTAAAAACTGAAAAAAAAAAACACAAAAAACTGACGAAACCGTTCCTGCTAGCCCACCGGCGGGCTTTAAGTGCTGCCAAGACGCCACCAGCAACACGCGTCCTCAAAACCCCCCGCTAAGCGGTCACCTGGTGACAGGTAATGACAGGGTGTTTGTACCCGGTACAGCTTGCCCCTGTCGCCTGACAAGTGCTCACCCGTCTCTGATCAAAGTGTGAATATGCACTCGATTTTGCGCTAGGGACGGTAAGTTAGAGAACGGAATTTGCGTGATGACAAATACAGTGCAAGATAAGCAGTACATCCACTCCTACACTGACTACGTTCCCCGTACGCACACACTAGAACTCTTGGTGCGCTGGTCACGGTATATGTATACTTTTTATTTTGGTGTCCATCAGCATATATTGTTTTTGTCTTTTTTATTATTTTATTATTTATTTATTATTAAGACTGACTCCGGAGAGGAATTTTTCTGACTTCTCCCGCCCACTCCCCCCCCCCCCCCCTTCTTTTTCCAAGAAGGAATGGCTTTGTAGGCGCTCAATATTTAATTTTTCAAGACACATGTGCGCACACACACACACACACACACACACACACACACACACACACACATTTTTGTACCTTCACTGACCAAATCTGATCTTTGTGGATGATATCGGAAGCGTAAAGGTCCCGTGACGTGAGAGTCAGTGAGTCTCAGCAGGGTCGGGCTTGTCAGGGATGGGACTATGATTACGGTGTTCGCATTATAGGGGTCTCCGACTTGTGCAGGCCGCCGGGTAGTCAGTTGCACAGGAAAGTAGACGGGAATACTTTTGGGTGTCCCCCATTATAGAGGCGTCCGCCTTACCCACTCATTGACTGAGGTATTGCACTTTTGGATGCGTTACTAGCATTTGCCAGCAATCACCAGATATGAATTAGAAAATTATATTGCCAGCATAAAAATGGATTATATAAACTTTATGAAAAAATGGATTAACTATGTCACTATGTTAGAGTAACTAGCACAGGATAGCACGCATGAGTGCAATTTTTTTTTTTCGCTTGTAGGCAAGCAGGCATGTATGTATGTATGTATGTTTATTATGTTTATATGTCAGTGTGTACATGTATGTATGTATATTCGTGAGTAAGCTACAAAAACAAGAAAAAAAGCATTTGCCAGTAATCTGTCTCCGAGTCACAAGCCCATACTTTCACGTTTTACACACTGCACTCCAACAGCGACACTCAAACAAGACGGGAATCATCTAGCCTATTGCGAGCAAACTTGTTTCGCCAAGATGGCCATAGAGACAACACCAAACATTGTGGTATCTTCTTCTCCCGGTGTTTTATCGTGGATTTCACAGCGCAGCTTGTTCAAACATTGTATAAGACGTTTTTGATGCGTCCAAACGACTAGGTAAACTGATCACGAGTGTATGGCAGACAGTTTGCACTGCATTACGAATGGAGAGCGAAGACGAAATTCAAGGCGCCCATTCGTCTAATGCAAACACGGGGGGTACATAATTCTACACAGTGCATCAGTCAGTGTATATTGCCGGCGTCAAGTTAGCTAACTGATTGTAACAAACTTTGAATTCATCTGCTTTCACTAAAGCTTTTACTACGAGTTTGTTTTCGTCACCAGGGCCGATGCTGCATAAGTCAAGTTGTTTGGCTGGTTGGTTGTTGGCTCACTGGGGATGGCCGAATGGTAGAGCATTGGACTTTCAATGCTCGGGTCGTGCGCTCGAATCCCAGCTTGGGCCAGATATTTGTGCTGGCCTTTTTGTCAGTCGTTGCCCCGTCCGGCTTTCAAGTTGATATCCCACACCCATACGCGGTGGAAAAGGACGTTAAACTCCCAGCTCAGATCACCCACCCACTCACTCCTTATTGGCTCATCGTGTCTGTTGCTGCCTCTCTCTGTCTCTCTGTCTCTCGTTGAGCATAATTCTGCAGAGTAACCTGGCTTTTCTAGTTTTGCACTATTGTCACGTGACCGGCCATTATGCATACCTATGTCCTGAAGCGTGTACATCTACTGTCCTCACAGCTCACCCCCCCCCCCTTCCCCCTCCCCCTACCTCCCCGACTCCAACCATCCACCTGTGTCCAGTCAAGTGACCCTTTAGGGCGATCAAGTTACCTACAGGGAACTGCCCGCCCCTATATCCGCCCATCTCGCTACCTGTGTGTGTGTGTGTGTTTGGACACGGCCTCTCGCGGTTCCTTATCGTACTGAATATGCTGCACGCCTCGCCTCCCCTCATTGCCAGCAATCTTTGGGCCACCCGCTACAAATCCCCCTGGATTGTCCGCTGTATCGGCTGCTTGTGTTAGTCATTAACACGGTGCGCGCTTGCCTTGCTTCTATATATTGAATATTGTCAATGGCCGCTTGATATACGCGCTGAAGGCTGGCCAGGTACAGGGAATATACCACAACAAGGCCGCTACACGATAAAGAAGAATAGTTTAGTTGTGTTAGTGTCTGATGCGATCACTTGTACCGTATAGGATTCATGATTCAATCAACTTTAATTTTAAAATGAAAAAAGAAAGAAAAGAGACCACTGCCTGTTTTATTAGTTGATAGGATTCAAGTAAATCTGCAATTTTGTGAGTACGAGTCATAAAAATACACACACGCTGGTGGGAACAGCTACTTATAAAGATGACGATTTATCTGTGACGTCACGTTTTTGCCGACATGTCTGTCCGGATAATCTCAGACGATAAGGCACCTGTCAATGTGTCGTCTCACTAATCCGTAATCACTGACCTTCCCACCTGTACCCCCCCCCCCCCCCACGAGCCTCCCCCCCCCCCTTCAACACCACGGTAAATCTTTAACACTGCACCACACACCATCACTTGTGTGTGTGTGTGTGTGTGTGTGTGTGTGTGTGTGTGTGTGTGTGTGTGTGTGTGTGTGTGTGTGTGTGTGTGTGTGTGTGTGTGACGGTGTGTGTGTGTGTGTGTGTGTGTGTGTGACGGTGTGTGTGTGTGTGTGTGTGTGTGTGTGTGTGTGTGTGTGTGTGTGTGTGTGTGTGTGTGTGTGTGTGTGTGTGTGTGTGACGGTGTGTGTGTGTGTGTGTGAGTGTGTGACGGTGTGTGTGTGTGTGTGTGTGACGGTGTGTGTGTGTGTGTGTGTGTGTGTGTGTGTGTGTGTGTGTGTGTGTGTGTGTGTGTGTGTGTGTGTGTGTGCTCTCTCGTCACTTGTATGACACTGTTTAAAGTTAAACCGCAGAGTTTAGTATATTACGCGGTTTTGTAGTATAGATTTTATTTATTTCAATGTTTGTTTGTGTCAGTGTTTGTTTGTGTCAGTGTTTCTCAGTTTGTTTGTTAAATGCTTCAGCGATCTTATACTGAAACATGACCCCGAACCTAGTGTTGGTCGTCTTTTTAGCTGTGTATACGTTTGGTTGGTGGGTTGACTTTTGGGTCTCTTCGTTTGTTAATTTGTGTTTGATAAGCCTCAAATAACGTATTAATTAGGCAAAAATATACTAGACATACATCGTGTTTTTGTGTGTGTTTTTTTAACCACGGCACATAAATTACGTTAATGCACATTCCGTGTCTCAGCTCTGTCCCCAATCATGCGAAACAGCTATGAATAGGACGACATTTCCACGGATGGATGAACAGCTAATCACTTAATGTGACCCCCCAGTCTGCCTGACATCACAACAGTGGCACAGTAACGTTATGCGTGGTGTTGTCTTTCCGGGGAATTACGCACATAATTATTCCGGTGGTTCTCTTGGACAGGGGGGTCGGGGGGGGGGGGGACAAGGGGGGGGGTCTAAATTGTTGTTTCATAACACGACTAATAACTGCTATTTCCAAACTACCCACCTTTAAGCAATTACACGTAAGACTGAGCTGCACGACACCCACACGTCAACTTCTACCCAATCCCTATCATCGTTAATTAACCTCCGTGGAAAACACTATAACTATAGCATTGTGTCATCTAAATGAGACGACAGGCACACGGGGTGCAGTCACAGTAGACAAGAGTGATTCTGGTGCTGCCCAGCTGTAAAAGTTTCGACTGATTGCTGTCACGTCAAGATCCCACTGATTAGGACGCTGGAGAGGAGACACCTGACCACCATCTACCGCCTGCGCACAGGCCACTGTGGCCTCCGAGCCCACCTCAAGAGGATAGGAGTGGCAGACACAGCCCTGTGTCAGTGCAGCCTGGCCGACCAGACCCCATCCCACGTTCTCCAGGACTGCCCCCTACACGAGGAGATGCGGCAACATTTCTGGTCGGAAGTGGGGGACCTCAATACCAAGCTCTGGGGGAACGCGGCCGACCTCCACCGGATGTCCAAGTTTGTGGCATCCCTCGGGATGCGCTTGTAGCTGCGTAGCTGTCGAACGCCGAAGAAGAAGAAGAAGAAGAAGCTGTCACGTGAACACGTGTTTCCAACTCTGGGTACTAGAGAATACGTCTCTGGTTTGTAAACGATCCCCTTTTTCCACCGCCACTGACGCCGACAAACCCAAGTCCGTTGGAAACACTCGTGCTACTGAAATGTGAAAATGGAAACACCCTGTGCTGTTGTTTTGAAACTGACGCTCTGTCTTTGTGATGCTTCTATTTGGGGCGGAGTAGCACGGGAAGCACTGGCACCTATTTTGACTACACCCCGTGACTACACCCCGTGACTACAGCCCGTGACTACACCCCGTGACTACACCCCGTGACTACACCCCGTGAGGCAAACCAGCCTTAGTGTTTCGCCCATCAGCCAATCAGTCAGTCAACAGTCAGTCAGTCAACCAATCTATAATTATTCGAATTCAATTTCCGCCATTTTATTCTACCTGTATATTTTTATCAGGTTACAGACCGCCACTGGGGGGACTTATCGGTAAGATTGACGAGCTTAGTGACGTCACATTACACAGAATTGTTTCACATGGACCAACGAGTGGTGAAGAGAGAATGTAGTGCAGAACACGTCACGGTGAACTGTGAAGACTGTAAACCCAAGTGGTGTAGCCGTGCACTGCAGCCTGTGTTTACACGCACCATGAAGTGGCGTCTCATTTTTCTGTCTCTGTCACGACTCTGTGACGATAGGAGTCTTACATTTGTGAGTGGCCCCCAGCGGTCTGAAGTGAAGAAAAATCAAACAGTAGGTGTTGGTGGAGATAGATGTGTATTGCTAAATATTTCTCAATATTTGGCTGTTTGACCTGCATGTGAATGGTCCAGTTTGAATGGAATTGAGTGGTATTGTTCAATTAAATCCGAATGTAAATTTTGTAAAGAGAGTGAATACTTTTCACCCTAAGTGGTGCTGTTGATACCGCGGGTGGTGGTTTTGACATGTTCTTTACTAACAATGGGTGTATTGCAATGGAAAAATGAAATTTTTCTCTGGTCCTGAATATCGAGTGTATTTTGCCCCTTAATCATACATGAAATTTGGGGAAATAATTATTCCGAGTGCTTTCCCTTATCAGTGCATCGCCGCTGGCTTAGTTTGAATCCCGACCGGGGCTAGAGATTCATATTGTGGTGGCTTTTTCTCCTCCTTACCCCGTCTTTAATATCACCACTTGTGTTGGGAAAAGGACGTTAAACCCTCAGTAGACGAGGTGATACAGCGTTCAAGTAAGTTGAACTGTTATAGCGGGGAGGGGGGGGGGGGGCAAACACTTGTGCCGTTCCTCGTTGCCCCGTCTTTGATATCATTAATTGGTGGAATGACGTTTAACTTGCTGTCACCAACCAGGCAGTCTCTAAATAAGTATAATGCTCTTATGTAGGTGTGTGTTTCAGTATTTAACCGCTCACTGCAATGTTTGTCTTGCTAGGGAAAGATCAATCTGTAAAATACTGGATTGTTCTTATGTTAGTGTCAGTCTTCTAAATATTCACGAAACCTCAGATTTGGAAAGAAAATGCGTTGGATCTAATGGTCGTGAGTTCGTATCCCGGCTGGGGCCAAATATTTGTGCTGGCTTTTTCATCGTTGCCTCGTCTTTGATATCATCCGTATGTCACAGTGGTGGAAAAGGACGTTAAACCCCCAAACACCCACCCCCCACCCCTGGGAAGAAAATGGCAGCAGACAGCTGGACAAATCAGACGTTCGTTTGTGAGAGAACACTAGGGTGAAAGAGTTTGATTGCCGAACGTTGCTTCCGACTCGAGCAGAAATTATGTTATTTTGTAATGTGAAAACACACACACACACACACACACACACACACACACACACACACACACACACACACACACACACACAGACGTAAATCCACCCGTGTGAATTTCAAACAGACTCAATTACTGCTTCACCGGGTGTATATGTACTTCATGGTCATGTAACTGTAACAGGTCCCTAACACTGTTCCGCCGCGTAAATCTCCCGTTGTCTTTGTGTGTACACCTGGGACTGTAATATAACCCCCCCCCCCCCCCCCCCCCCAGAGACAATCAGACTTTGCGTGTGGTCACGGCCATCTCTCAGCGCCAGTCAAGCGTGGCTATACGACGGTTCCTTGCGTTGAGGGGCGCTACCGTCATTTGGCAAAATGGTCTTAACGTCATAGAGTTAATAAACACTTAGGGTCTTCTTATCATTTGACGACAGGACTATCCGTCTAGTTCTGCGTTGCCGCTCCCACCCCCAGTCCATCCGACACACACACACACACACACACACACACACACACACACACACACACACACACACACACAGATACACACACACACACACACACACACACACACACACACACACACACAGGTAGACAGGTACTGAAGAGGTAGGCAGGTACGCAGAAATAAAACTACGAGCGGGCAATTCACGTTCGCCCGCATGAATTGCCCTACGGGGATAAATAAAGTATTTTGACTTGACTTGACTTGACTTGACTTGACTTGACTTGACTTGAAGCACCGCAGCAATTTGTTTCAGTTTGACCACACCATACTGCATGTAGTTTTGTTTCATACCAGACTTAGGTCTCAGTGAAAACCCATGAACAATCTCTAGTTTAAAGCTCCTGAAACCGTTACCGCTACGCAGAAATAAAACTACGACTTTTATTTTTCGTGTTTTTGTGTGGTCCCGCGGTAGCAGAGTAGAATGTGTGATCGTGATGACGTTGTAACGTTTAGTTACGAGCGAGAATGTTCTGCTGAGAAAGACGTCTTGTTTGCTTTATGTTGAAGAGAGCTACACAACAAAGGACTACCAAAAAATGATTCTTTTTTTTTTAAATGACTATAAACAAACTGCTCTTATTGTTCTTTGCTTTACCAGTCAACGTACCACACACACTTGTACCACGCAGTGCGGGTTGCGGCTGTGTCTCCGTAGTCGCATAGCAATAAGTACTTGTAAATGTTATGTGTGTTTGAAAATATAGCTAAGTAATTTTGAGTAATCACGGAGTAATTATGTTGATTTTATTACTAGCGGAAGGAAATACATTGTTATACGTATGATAAAAGTGAATATGTAATATTCTGTCAGCCAGGAGTTTCATGATTCAAGATTACTTTATTAATCACTCTTACTTACTTACTAAAGAGTGGCGTATCAGACGTAAAATAATTACAAAAGAACTGACGTTGAACTAATGTGCTCGTTTATTTCTTTCCGGCATGATTTAGTATTTGACATGCATCAAAAAGCGTTTAGCTGAAAGAAATGCAAGCAGTATTAAAGAAAGTGGAACTTTATGAAACATGTCCAGCACCTAAATCAAAAATTGCTCTCATCACACACACACACACACACACAAACACACACACACACACACACGCACGCACGCACGCACGCACGCACACACACACAATGTGCAGTTCGGTGTCAAAATTCATGAATAAAACATATTGCATCCGCTATAGCTCAAGTGTAACCCCTTGTCCAGTAAGAGGCAAATAATATATATATATATATATATATATATATATATATATATATATATATATATATATATATATATATATATATATACTACACATGCTGATCACGCAGGGTATCACAGTGCCAGAAGAGAAAGCTACCACTGTACCATCAACTAGTGTGCAGACTTAAAGATCTAAGCTCCCAGCAAAAAGCTTTCCGAAGTGTGAAAAAAAAATTACAGAGTCGACCGTACAAGCACAGTCAACTCTGTCACAGTTGCAGAGTTTTCAGCGCTTCCCGGACCCTCATGAAACCACGAGTTTGCCGTGACATTATTTGGCTTTTGGTCAGTGAGCGAGACACATCGCTACAGTGTCCAGTGCCGGGGTGTTGAGTGCTGCACGATCTTTCTCGCTCAGTGTCAAAACGCAAACTGAGCTGTAAATCAGGCTGCCCTTGGCTTTTAGGGGGGTTTCAGAGACGCTGAAAACTCTGCAACTGTGACAGAGTTGACTGTGCTTGCACGGTCGGCTCTGTAATTTTTTTTTTTTCACACTTCGGAAAGCTTTTTGTTGGGAGCTTAGATCTTTAAGTTAATATACACATGAAATGCGTGCGTAGAAAGAAGTGACAGGTGAATCACAAAGTGACAAACAGCGTACATTACACCTCAATACACGCACCTGCCAACATATTGTCTACATGCACGCGGTTTTTCCATGACAAAAAGATCCCTTGTAGAAACGACGAAAACAATACTGAACTGTCATTAAAATATTTTTTTATCAAAGAAAACTTTTGTAATATTCAAACTTCAAAGCCGACATGTCAAACAAATCAAGTCACGTGTATCACACTGGTTTCAGTTTTTCATCAACAAATGATCAGCAAATGCAACTCACGGAACAAAGAAACTCACGATTGCTTGATTTGAGATTCATTACTAAAATATAAACTTATAAAAAAAAAGAAGTTCAACTGAAAATACATACTGACCGGCATCACCACTCAAAAAAAGAGAAAAAAAAACATAACTGTAGTTTGTACACAAGTAGTTTACCAAAAAAAAAAAAAAAAAAAAGGACGTGCGCTATTTGTTGGTTTTGTTGTTGTTGTTGTTGTTGATGATGTTGTTGATGTTGCTGTTGTTTGATACAATAAGCGAGAAACTATGAGTTATCTGTTCGTCCTCACTGGCCGAGAAGACCCACACACACATTACGCTCTCTTACATTCCAAAAACCATGGCAGTCTGTTGAGTGTCTGGTGATTGACAGTCGGTGCAAACGTTCCTTTGATGTCCGTCAATAGCACGACACGACTCACCTTGTCAGAAACACCGCTGATCAAACAGATCTGTCGGCAGAACAGTTGTTATGTGAATGTCCGGGCATTGGAACTTGTTCGCCTCTCATATCCACGACCCAAACATGAAGCAAAGATAGATCGGTCTATTCGTGTCACAAGTCGTAGGAAGCACATCAACAGTTGCCGACATTTCCAACCAGACTCTCATGAAATACCATTCCCCTGATTTCACGAAGTCTGTTCTTAATAGTCATTCAGATTCCGCAATGGAGAACTGCCGGTGTGTATGGCGGGGAATGACAACACAAAGACAGCATCGCTTGTTACTGGGTTGTCATGACGACGTGTTTGGGCAGTTCCCACCTTCTTTCGGAAGTTCGGATCCGGACTTCCATGACGTCCTCACCCAAAACGCCACGTAGCACGACACCTACATCTCACCAACTGAAGCCGTTCACTGTATCAGATTCGAATCCCCTGGTGGGCAGGAATTTGGTTGCTGATTTTTCCATCACCGAATCGAGTCAAATTCACGTGTAGACTCGTACCTGTCTAGAATTCGTGTACTCACAAATGTCAAGCGCGCACGTGAAAGATCCGTTTCCATGCGGGAGAGGCAGCGAGATGGAAAAGAAGTACATGTACACACCATGCATGCAGGGACAGTTTGATGTTTTACATTTTAAAGCGCTTCCCCCGAGGGCAGCACCACGGACTTCCGGTGATGGGACAGATAGCGGTATCAGTATCAGTACCAGATTCAGTATCTGTATCATTATCACTACTAGCATCAGTACCAGTATCGGTATCGGTAACAGCGTCAGAATCAGCATCAGTACCAGATTCAGTATTCAGTATCATCATCAGTACCAGTACCAGATCCAGTGTCAGTACCAGTACCAGTACCTCTTATCCTATCAGCACCTGACATCCCTGTTGTACCTCCACACCCTAACCAGACGCTAGTGACACTCGTGTGTCAGCAGCAGCAGCTGACTTGGCAGGATGTCCGCGAGACGATGCTGCCCGAGGCGAGGGGCTGACGTCACTACAACTCCTGGACATGCTCTCTTTGGCAGCACGTTTGTCCGTGGACCCATCCCCTCCCAGCGCCCGCCGCCGGCGTAAGTAGTTGACCCTGAGGATGAAGGTCTCGGGCAGGTAGCGGCCGTTCTTGTTCAGGTGGGTCCGCACGAAGGACGGCACGCACTTGGCCAGCAGGTCGAAGTCGATGCGTTGGTAGATGAAGGAAGCGTCCGCCATCTGTGAGTGAGTGAGGCTGGCACGGGACAGTTTACTGCCGGCCCCATCACGCCCTCCCCCGTCCCCAACACACCGCTCCTCCTGGATGGTGAACAACATGGCCAGATTGTCCAAAGCCTCCTGCTCTCTGGGTGTGATGGTTGTGGATGTTCTGTCTCCCGCCGACTCCACTCCCTCTCCCCCAGTCCGCGTCCCGTCCCTGTCTGTAGCGGGCGGACCGTCAGCACTGTGGCTCGCTACTTTAGTGCTTCTGGTACTCATGCTTCACCAGGCGTCACGACCAGTTGCCGCTAGAAACAGTGGAAGACGGCTCACAGACAGATCCTCAATTACACACGGACGGAGCGAGCGGTGACAGCGGGGTTCCTTTGAAGCTTACCACCCCGGCATGCTGAGTGGCGATTGTCTATGGGGTGCGGGTGTTGAACGGGTAGCGGCGTCCTGCTGTGAGACGGGTGGGGAGATCGACTGACGGAGTAAGCACTCGGCACGACGATTACCCCCAACACCCGCCAACCAGCCCCACTCGTCGCCAACAAAACATCACACCACGCCCCCTCCACCCACCCATAGCCCCCAACCAGGCGGGTACCGGGTCCGTATGGTTGTCCCACCCCGTCACTACAACGCGGTACCTGATCTGCGCTGACACCAAGTTTGTCACGGTCCATTTGGTAAGTCGTTATGTCCGCTGTGGGGGCATGTGTTGTGTGACCCGGTCATGACGTGTGAAGCCATGTGTAGTGCGCTCTGAAAACAGAAAAACGACCAACAGTGTAATGAGAAAACGAACCATACGGTCAGTTCTATTTACTCCTCACTTGCTTTGGCAAAGGGAAACTACTGTACCTTATTGTTGCCATTCCCTCTAACGGCTTTCAGACTTCATCGCCGTGTTTGTGTGCGCTTCCTGACGTCACAGTTCTGACTATTGACTATTATTATTAGGTTACTTTCCGTGCATCGGGGTCTGTTGTGACGCCAGTGGCCTGCAGTCTGACGTCATTCGCCTGAACGTCTGTTAACCGTGCTGGTGAAGGCGGAAAGCCGGGTTACCTTTCATTTCTTAGACTTCAAACAAAATATCATAACATCAATATCTAGAGTAAAGTTGGAAGGAAACAAACAATCACAAAACGTGTGTGTGTGTGTGTGTGTGTGTGTGTGTGTGTGTGTGTGTGTGTGTGTGTGTGTGTGTGTGTGTTGCGGGGGGAGGGGGGAGGGGGGAGGGGGCGCTGTTGCCGGTGTAATCACCCAAGGATGTACTGCCCGGCTTGTTTGGGGCGTACATCCCAAATGTCACACCGTGTTTGCTAGCACATTAGTAGTAGTAGTAGTAGTATAATTATCATTATTTGTAGTGATGCGCGGATTGTCAGAGTTCAATAACGGCCGGCGTCGACAAACCCTACTTCACGCTGACGTTCTGACAGCGCCACGTTTCCATACAACTGCCTTATAGTGATAAATGGCCCCATAATTGTGTCCCAGAGGAGAGGGATTTTTTTTATCTGTTACGACACATACCCCTGCCTGTCCAACTGCGAGTGGCGAGGAGTATCTAAGTAACTCCAACATTCATATCAAGAGTCTGTCGATGGCAGCCCATGCCAGCCGGCTCGAAGCCACGTCCGCCGGCCGCCTGGCGGATTACAGTAATAAATTACACGCGTTGTGGTCCAAGTGATCGCGAGGACTTGACGCTCCTCTGACGAGCTGTTTCATAGTTTATGGACTTTAACACGGGGAAAGTTGGAGACATTGTGGGATTTTCCTGTCACATTGTATATTGCAAGTATATGTCCGTGCTGTGCGGTATTGCTGGGCCAGAATATTGAACAGGTTATCAGCGGGGAGGGAGGTGGAGGGGGGGGGGTTTGTGGAGGAGGTTGGGGGTGGAGGACAGTTTGGGGATAAGGGGGGTTTGAAAGAACTCTCTCTCTCTCTCTCTCTCTCTCATGAGAAGGACATTAAGTAAAAATAAATTGCCATGCTTCTGACTCAGAATGTACAGAGCGTGTTTCCCCGTCTTAGTTCTGTCTGTTAAGAAACACTTTGGTCGTCGAATTCATTATAAAGAAACTCCACCCCTCTACTTAGTCATGCCGAGAGGATTGGCAACGTTAATGTTATTGCGTCTTAATATTCCTCTCTCTCTCTCTCTCTCTCTCTCTCTCTCTCTCTCTCTCTCACACACACACACACACACACACACACACACACACACACACACACACACACACACACACACACACACACACACACACACACACACACCAAAAACACCAGCCTTGCCCCACGATCAATTTGTGTCCTTCCGTCATCAGTTTGTTTTTGTTTTGTTTTTGTTTGTTTGCTGTTGTTTTTTGAAGGACCTTGTTTTGCCAGTGTGCTAGTTTGAAGTAATGTTAGTCATGAAACCGCATTTTCTATTTGGTAGGGCAAGGTGCATGCCAGGGGGATGCAAAAGGAGGCAAGCTGCCAGTGAAGCTGGGACTGTTTGCGCACAAGAGAGACAAAGGCTACGCGAGTGGACCAGGGTGAAGTGACATAGACAGAAAGTACATTAGCATTACTCCACGACACGACACGCCGGACACGCCACGACACGACATGACACGACACAGCACAGCACAGCACAGCACGACAAAATGAAATTTAAACGGTAAGGTTTATGTATCTGAGACGAAATGTTTGTGTAGTGTAAGTACACCATACAGTCAGCCTGTGAAACAGTATGCTGCCTTTCAAACCCCACACAATCATTCATATCTACAGCGCTACACTTATTTTGTATGCGCATGAATTAATTCGAAGTTCACGACACAACTAATGTTGCCAGAGGTGTACTGGTATCTGAACTGCAGCAGCTACTGAAATCATACACTACATTATTCATTAATATTAACATTATTGCCCTGTTTCACGGACACTGCACTTTATACCCAACACAAGACTTTCAACCTATTTCTTTGTGGCCACGAGGGTTCAGCTGATGTTTGTGAAAGGGGTTGTGTGGTCGTTTCAAACAGTGCGGCAATCTACAGTGATATAAGACTGATACATGTCTACAGGCGGCTTGATCAAATACCGCCCTCCGGGTCACGCACTTCACCGTTAAATGATCGGAAATGTTCGCTGTTTGCCGACTCACACCAGTAACAGGTGACAGGTCGAGATATGAAAGCCACCAGGCCGTCTGTGTGTAGGAGAACACGCAACCACGGCCAGATCAAAAGCTTGTCCTTATGTTGCTTGAAAAGAGTTCACTGTGGCGCAGATCGCCTTTGCAAAACAAATATAAATAATTCACTGGGTTTATACGAAAGCAAAATGCGTTTAATTTCACAACCTGCGTAGCATTTCGAGATGACAAGCAAAACGTGCCTGTCATTTTTGCGTCTGCGTCACTGGAAAGTAGAAACTGAATTCACACAGACGCTGAAGAACTGATCGTTGTCACCAAAGGATGGGTGTTGTGATGTCTGCTATTTTTTTTTTTTTTTTCTGTTCTTTTCTGCCCCACTTTTTTGTTCTTTTTCACACACAGTCCATGGTCTTCTGTCACCAAAGGATGGGTGTTGTGATATTTTTACTATTGTTTTCTGGTCCTTTTCTCGCCCACCCTTTCATTTCATTTCAATTCCCCCCCCTCCCCCGCGCCGTGTATGTCAGTACGTCCGCAGAGTTACCTTTTGTTTGTTTGCTGAAGTTATATCCCATTTGTTTGTGTCCTGAGGAAGGCAAAAGTGGTCGCTTTTATTTGCTTGATTGTCGTCGGCCTGTTGGTCCGATGCTTAGCATGGTGGCCATATTGTGTCGCAGCCAAAACTCACTTCAGAAATCTTAGAACTATTTCCCAGTACATGTACTAACATGGATAAGACACAAGGATCTTTTTCCGATGACGATAGTGTATCAGCCATAGTTTGGTTTTCTGATTAGTTCCTGTAACTAAGATTATGCTTAAACTATTTATGCATGAACCATTTCCGCTAGTAACTAAAACAATGAAATAATTTTTAATTGAATATATGAATTTGAATTAAAGACTTGCAAACGATTGTTGTAACTTTTTCACAACGCACGGAAATCCGTGTCAGTTTCAGAGTAATTCAAAGCGAGATTGAGAGAAATTTTACAAAAAAGGTGAAAAATGTGAAACTATTAACT
Source organism: Batillaria attramentaria (assembly GCA_018292915.2). NCBI lineage: Eukaryota > Metazoa > Mollusca > Gastropoda > Batillariidae > Batillaria > Batillaria attramentaria. Next base: position 378,361 of record JACVVK020000081.1, read on the forward strand.
CGTGTATATTGTTTTCGGATTGGACACACCCTCAGGAAGCCAGCATCCAGCACCACACGCCAAGCCCTGACATGGAACCCGCAGGGGAAAAGGAAGAGAGGCCGGCCACGCAACAGCTGGAGGCGGGGCACTGAGGCAGAGCTATAATTATAAGCAGGGGACCAACTGGACTGGAGTGGCAAGAATAGCCCAGAACAGAGTGCGATGGCGAAGGGTTGTCGATGGCCTATGCTCCACTTGGAGCCAAGGGCCTAAGTAAGTAAGTACGTAAGTACGTAAGTAAGTAAGTAAGTAAGTAAGTAAGTAAGTAAGTAAGTAAGTAAGTACGTAAGTAAGTAAGTAAGTAAGTAAGTACGTAAGTACGTAAGTAAGTACGTAAGTAAGTACGTAAGTAAGTAAGTAAGTAAGTAAGTACGTAAGTACGTAAGTAAGTAAGTAAGTAAGTAAGTAAGTAAGTAAGTACGTAAGTACGTAAGTACGTAAGTAGTAAGTAAGTAAGTAAGTACGTAAGTAAGTACGTAAGTAAGTAAGTAAGTAAGTACGTAAGTAAGTACGTAAGTAAGTACGTAAGTAAGTAAGTACGTAAGTAAGTACGTAAGTAAGTACGTAAGTAAGTAAGTAAGTAAGTACGTAAGTAAGTACGTAAGTAAGTACGTAAGTAAGTACGTAAGTAAGTACGTAAGTAAGTAAGTAAGTAAGTAAGTAAGTACGTAAGTAAGTAAGTAAGTAAGTAAGTAAGTAAGTAAGTAAGTAAGTAAGTAAGTAAAGTAAGTAAGTAAGTAAGTAAGTAAGTAAGTAAAGTAAGTAAGTAAGTAAGTAAGTAAGTAAGTAAGTAAGTAAGTAAGTAAGTAAGTAATATTGTTTTCACCTGCGTGCCCGCTGTGTGTCCGTGACGACTGACGGCGGTCTAGCATACTGGTCTCCCACAACAGTCCGTCAGCCAGTGTAGCAGGGCGGTGGCCGGCATCTCCACAGTCAACGTCAGCAGCAGCGACAACTTGAAGCTTAGGATGAGCACCCCGAGATAGAGGTAGAGCATGGAGAGAGACGTGGTGTAGACCAGCTGCTGCAGACACGCGTTGTGCGCCAGGATGATGATGGGATGCATCAGGTAGGCCACGAACACCAGGCGACTCACTGGCTTCCATTTCCGCCATGATAACATGGCGTTCACCGGTCCCCCGTTTCCCGTGCTGCAGGCCAGCACAACCCAGCACACACACACACTCCACAGGGTGCGGTGAAGGGAGTTGTATAATGACGCTGACGTCACGCTGGACGTGTTGTCGTCGATCAGTTCCTTCTTGGCCGAGAAAACAGCGATGGTCATCCCTGACAGAGCCCCCGCCCAGCCCACAAGCACCGTCCGCTTCCTGAAGCTTCCCCGCTGGTTGGAGGTGTGTAGCGAGATGCCGAGCAACAGAGGCGGGAGGAAGGAGCCGGCGTGAGCGTAAGCCTGGTAGAAATACAGTCTGCCGAAGTCGTTAATATTGGTGGACGTGATGTAAGTGTGGTTCACACCACTGGTGTTGAAGATGTCCGGAATGATGTACTGAGAGACGGGCAGGTGATGGTACTGTGTCACGAGCCCGCCCGCCACACAACAGGCCACCACAAGGGCGAGCACCAGGATATAGGCGGCGCGTGGATTGCGGTTCCACACGACCAGCACGAGTGGCGCCAGAAGGAAGAGCTGGAAGTCCACAGCGAAGAACCAGGTCCAGGGCAGGCAGATGGCCGGCGCCAGGTTGTGGATGAGGAACACGTTCATCCACCCCCAGCTGCGGCAGTCATCATAACCCGGCGCATGCTCCGTCCACAGCGGCCCGCTGGTCACGTGAGGGAAGAGAGCGAGATAGGCGACACCCAGTATCACCAGTGTTGGCGTTATCCTCCCGTACCTGTGTAGAACGAATGCGAGCCAGTTGTTTTGACCCCGTCCACTGGCCATTCTCATGCACCCCGCGTACCCCGCCAGCAGCCCGCTCAGTGTGAAGAGAGAATCCAGACTCAAGAACCCGTTAGCGAACACAGCGTACGGGAACGTGTGATCCTTCATCGTCTTTAGCAGAGACAGGGCGTTCCGCGTGTAGAGAGCCTTGTAGAATACGGTGTTGACCAGGATGACCCAGGCACAACTTATGACTCGGATACCGTGCAGACACGTGATCTCCGTGCCCGCCGATGACGTGTCGAGAAGTTTCGGAAGGTTGGAATACAGCGAGAAACATCGGGCGAGTTTGATCAGGCTTCCCAACTGTACAAGACGGAAGTTCTCTCTCGCTGAAGCCAGTCTTCTTCCGCGGAGAGCGGCTCTGATTCGCTTGGTGTGCGTCCTGGCCAGATCACTTGTAGTTGCACTGGAGTCTTCGCTTTCTCGACTGGTCGCGACACTTACAGCCTCGGATGTGTCTACGTCCGTGTCGCTGACTTCCTTCACCCCTTCCTCAGTTGTCTCCCGATCCCGATTCCGATCCCGATCCCGCTCCACGTTCTCTCCACCAACAGTCACGGCCTGGTCTGTGGGATGCTGCACGGACTGGATCCGATGGCGTTTTCGGCGTCTTGATTTAGCGGACCTCGTGTACACGACATCGCACGCCGTCCCTGACAGCAGGAGGAGGAGCCAGAGTGAGAGAAAAGTCAGCACTCCCGCAGCGCCACCTCCAAAGCTGACGTCGTTTGTACTCCTGAAGTAGACGTCGGCAAAAGTGAGAAGCCCAGTCAGGTTCTTGTCCTTGAGGATCTGGTTGATGATGGTTGAGATGTGCTTCTTCTCACACGAGTCCGGGAGACAAGCGCCCACAGATAACCCCGTCACGTCGCTCGGTTTCAGCACGCTAGGGATACGAGCGGAGCTGGAGATAAGCGCAATGACACAATACCGCGCGGAGAAGCCGATTCCCGGTGGTACCTGAGTCTGCAGACACTCGTCGTCCACGCCGAGAAAATCGAACTCCTGCTCCAGAAAGCCTCCACTCAGTGTGAAGGTGGCGTCTGTCATCTGTACTGCCCACGGCGTCTTCACTCCTAGCGCTACCCGTAGTGTGGCCAGATCCACGTAACAACGAGCAGACGACACTCCTGTTTTCAGCACACGGTCCAGAGACCGGAAGACATCCATCTGATGTTTCGTGGTCACGGACATGTTCTGGAAGTGTGGTAAGAACGAGCTGGGCCGATTCTGAAACTTTTGGAACTTGGGAAATGTCCGGTGAAGTTTGCTGTCCGTTTGTTCTTCACAATGCACAGCACAGAGGAAGAACATCAGGGTAACTATTACCGCCCGTAACATGGCTGCCGCTTGCTGCTCGTGAACGGACGGAAATCAACTGAATACTCAATTCTCTTCCTTCTCACGTTCTCCTGGGTTTAAGACAAAAAGCGTCTTGTGGAAACGAACAATTCCCACAAAGATTCACGACTGAACTGGAAGCCAGCCACAGGCTGCCACAAACGAGCGGTGTGTGATTTCCAACCATTGAATATTTCAGTATGAATAATGCGCAGTCGTCTAGTTTATCTCATGAATATCACTAGTTTTAATGTCCAGCGTGTTAGTGCTAATGTTCCCCCTACTGCCGACTTAATGATGTCGATTGTTTGCCGTGGGGAAAATAGTGACAGTTGGTATTATTCACAACATGTAAACTAATCTGAATATAGATTTTTTTTTAAATGAAAATAAAAGCGGTTGATCGATAAACAAAGTGAATGGAAGATACATCTCAGTGTATTTTTATTGATAGAGGTGGAGTTTAGTTGTGTGTGTGTGTGTGTGTGTGTGTGTGTGTGTGTGTGTGTGTGTGTGTGTGTGTGTGTGTGTGTGTGTGTGTGTGTGTGTGTGTCTGTCTGTCTGTCTGTCTGTCTGTCTGTGTGTGCGTGCGTGCGTGCGTGTGTCTGTCTGTCTGTCTGTCTGTGCGTGCGTGCGTGCATGAGTGCGTGCGTCTGTGTATGTGTGTGTGTCTGTTTGTCTGTCTCTGTGTGTGTGTGTGTGTGTGTGTGTGTGTGTGTGTGTGTGTGTGTGTGTGTTTCTTTTGTGTCTCGGCTGTTGTCCGGCAGCAGAGCGCGGCAAATCCAAACGGATGGGTACTGCCACATGAACATTACACTCTACTAAAATTCAGTTTCACGGAGTAAGCATGCAGTGCCTGGAGAGGTGTGACTTCACTGCTTATAGTCTATGGTGAAGTTCAACGGGGTTTAAGGAACACACTGACAAACTGTGTTGTTGACCCTACGGTGTAGAAGACTAAAAGTAGCATTAGGCACGGGTGACTGAATGTTGCGACGTCTTCTGGAAACAGTTCCAATCAATACATCAAACCTTGTTCCCACTGACCCGCATTTCACGGCTGTATAGTGTATCGTTCGCTATTCATGTCTCCTGGACAAAGCGTTTAATGCGGCCATTCACTATCTAAATGCCGCTTTCTACCCCAACTTATAGTTTGCCGTTGTACAGGTAGGCGGGTAGCTTAACCTACAGTCGGGTTATGCACTAAAGACGTGTTCAAATTGAGTGTATTCAGTATGGACTATGAACGAGACTGAAACGGCTGTGAGAAAAGAACTTTGTGATCAGTGCCGTGTTAAACGGCGTTCAGTGTGTGTCAGTGTGGGTTTGGGTGACCGGCAACATTTCAGACGGCGATTGAGTTTTTATCACGAGGCTTGGGCGCGCGAGATAAATCACCTTATTATTCAGTCTGATAACGGTGAGATCACCAAAGATCTTTGTATATCCGCCGATCTTAATGTACGTATACCCTGAGGCAACTCACAGTCTCAGTGTTCGAACCCTTTTGCGACTGACGAGAGAGAGAGAGAGAGAGAGAGAGAGAGAGACACACACACACACACACACACACACACACACACACACACACACACACACACACACACACACTGACACACACACACACACGGACATACACACACACACACACACACACACACACACACACACACACACACACACACACACACACACACACACACACACAGAGAATGAAATGACGTTTATTTGAAAACAGTAAAATTTGTTGGTCTGCCGCCGGAACCACTGTTCAAATTTTAAGTCCGCTGCCGTTTCTAAAAACTCCAGCTATCCAAACTCTACTATAGGAACGAACAGATTAAGAACAGATTAGAAAAACGCTAAACCACATAATTACAGTAACAGCAATCATGATACAGACAGAAAAATCATGAATCAACAGATAGAGCCAGAGAATGAGAGAGACAGACAGATCAGAACAACACGCACCGAGTTACTTCAGGGGACATGACCGCGGGTCTCATGTACATGAGGTGAGAAATATTGGCGCTCCTAGTTGCCTCCCTCTATACGAGAAACGGTGCCCTTCATGACGATTCAGATTCAGTAGATTTCTATTATCATGTTGTTGTTGTTGTTGTTGTTGTTGTTTTGACTGAAAGCGCACGTATTTCGTTTGTTGTTGTCGGTATTCATAAAGTGACAAACTAAACTGGTTCATGTCAGTCTGACAGACGCTTTGTGCTGGGAGCAATTGGCACGCATAAAAACTGAAGGCGGGGCCGGACGGATCAGGACCAATCAGTGCACGTCACGTGAAGGTTACGCACAATTAGTTTGTTCTCACTTTGTATAAGAACGAATAACCACCGAGCGTGGGCACTTTCCCCGGCCAAAGCCGTAAACCAGATCAGTGAGTGCTGAAATAATCGCTGACGTAGGCACCGACGTTATACGGCATTCTCTCGTCCGTCACTGAGTCGGCGTCGGCCAAATAATTATTAGTGTACGCGGCGCACTCCGCCAGTCGTGACTGTGAAACTGGAAGTCTCACTAGGAATACATGATAGGGCACGCATACAACATCTTGTGGAAAACTTTTCGGGCATCGAGTGTGCTTCATGTGCGCATCAGAATCAGTCACTGACTTGGGTTACAAGTATTACAGCGTCTGAAACCATTGTGGTGACTGGCCGGTGTATGGGGGTTGCTCTAGTATAAGTGTACCGCGTTCTAAGCAGACGACGTTATTTAGCTGCGGACTGAGGGCCAGCTACACGACTCTGATTGGTGGCTATTTTTGAGAAGATTTGTCGAGTCCCAGTCTCAGTGTTCAGGAACGGATCGTAGGCTTAAAGAAAGTCGTATTTCTCTAGTATGAGAAGCCACAAAGTCCCGAAAACTTTCGCGATGGTCAAATGAAACGTCCGTCTGTCTGTCTGTCTGTCTGTCTGTCTGTCTGTCTGTCTGTCTGTCTGTCTGTCTGTCTGTCTGTCTGTCTGTCTGTCTGTCTGTCTGTCTGTCATCAGTTAGAGCTTCTAAAGCGGCAGTTTTTCATGTCAGCGGTGTTACGAACGTAGGATCTCTAAACTGACAAAAAGCTCAGCTGACTCGCAAGGGGCAGCAGGATTGTGAGGGAGCGGCCGGGGGAGGGGGGGGGGAGGAAAGAGGGGGGGGGTGTATGCCTGTGTACTCGGGGCACCCCCAAAGCCAGACCAGAGTAATGGTTATGTTACGTGTGCGTGCTATGTCTGAAATAGAACTGTTATCAAGGAATTGTCGGCTAGGATGATCTGTGAGGTATTTAGACAGGTGGTGTACCGCCGTGAGCTTTGTGTTCCTGACCCAAGGGTTTTCACGTTGCTATCTTTGTACTGGGAGACTGAGCTAGAATATCGGCACTTCGGGCCTCAGTCTCAGTCAAGTCTGATTGTCAGTCTAGCAGTTGTAGTGGTGCTGATCATGCTTCTGCTAGATCATCATCAGATTTGGTGATTGGTTGTCTGCAAACTGGGTCAGTCGATCAGATGTCATGGTCGTCTCTCTCTCTCTCTCTCTCTCTCTCTCTCCGGCACACACACACACACACACACTGGCACACACGCACACACACACACACACACACACACACACACACACACACACACACACACACACACACACACTGGCGCACACACACACACACACACACACACACACACACACACACACACACACACACAGATTTGTGGACTGGCTGGTAAAATAAACTCATCTGTCGAGCTACTCAGAACTAAACAAGATGTTGCAACGAGCAGTGAGTTCCCATACTGAACACTGTTCTATCGATAAGCTCTACAATTAGTGTCGAAATACCCAGTCCATCCGCCGAAGGAGTGCACTGGATATCACCTCTACTAACTCTCCCCCGCTCCCCCACCATCCCCCCCCCCCCTCCCCAATCCCCACATCCCCAATCCCGACCCCTGGAAGCAAGACACACTGAAGGGTAACAGGTGAGTGCCGTAACTCCAGCTCTTTGTTGCCTCAACATTAGGGCCGTGCGCCGCTGATGTGGAATCTATCTCCTACACAATGGTCTACACGGCATTGACGAAGCACCACTACCAGGCCGACATGTGACAGGGGAAGAAACTCGCGCAATACTTACACAAATGGCAGCTTCTCAAAACGGGCCGTGTGTCAGTCGAGGACGAGGGTTCAAAACTGTCATGACATTTTGTTTGTCAGGATCGTCATGGTAGATGGTAAGATAAGATATCACTTTATTCGTCCCTCGAAGGGAAATTGTACTCTCTGCTCAGACAAAAACTGACAATAAAAATGATTACGATTACAAACATTGAGCCGAACCAGCGCGCACACGCCCACACACACCCACACACACCCACACCCACACACACACACACCCACACACACACACACACACACACACACGGCTTAATGGCGGCTTACTGGCGCAGAAAGTGATAATTACAATGAAACACTAAGAACATTATAATTATCTCTCATATTTACCACGACCGCGAGAGATATATACAATAATCAGTGATCAGGGTAAATGAGAGATAATTATGATTAATTTGCGCCAGAAAGCTGCCTGACATACTGAGTTACTGACTGACTTTATAGTATGATGAGATTATGCTTGAAGCAACGCTTACACTGAGAGCGCGCGCGCGCGCGCGTGTGTGTGTGTGTGTGTGTGTGTGTGTGTGTGTGTGTGTGTGTGTGTGTGCCGGTGTCTGAGTGTGTGTCAATGTGTGTCAGTGTGTGTGTTGGTGTATGTGTGTGGGGTGGGGGGGGGGATCGGACTGACCTTATAAGTAATAAATAAATTAAGTATCTAGCACTGAAGAAGTTATACTGATGCTAAGGAGTTTTTCTCGTAACAAACGACTCGGGTGACTCAGATGATGACGTTTTACTTGAATTAGTTTTGCCCATTAGACTGTACATAGTCTGTCAGCTGACGCCAATTTCCGCCTGCACTGACACCATGCACGTGCAACCATCATTACGTGAACCTGACTTCAGGGAGCTGCACTCAGATATTATGTACAGTATATACACACAGTGTGAGGCCTCTCTCTCTCTCTCTCTCTCTCTCTCTGTTGCCGGATTCATTGTTATGGGTCAACGGCCTACAGCAAACCAGCTGCTGACGTGCATCAGGCTCAGGTGAGTGCCTGAGTGGAGGGGGTGGCGGGGGAGTGGAGGGGGGGGGGTGAAGAGGATTCCATGAAGGAAGGGGAGTCGACCTACCGGCTGTCCTGTCATCGTGTATCTCATGGCGACACTTTTATTCTCAAGGTTACTTTCCTTTTGCCTGATCGTTTTGGCCACGCCAGGAAATTCAATCCACCGAGCACAAATTTCAGTGGCGCGCAGGTCTGTCATCGACTATCACTACATTAGTGTTTATTACACAGTTTCACCCCCTACTTCTCCATCCCCCACCCCCACCCCCTCTTCCTCCACCCCCAAACACCCCCCCCCCCGCCTTCCTCCACCCAGCCTGGGTTAGGCCCGGCACTGACGGCGGAATTAAGTCAGTTGAAACTGAAAAGACTGATGCCGGCAGTACTGACGAACTACAGCTGCCGGACAGAGACATCAATCACAAACGGGCACACGCTACAAACACTTGGTGTGCGGCTGAACTGAGAACAGTAACCAGTGTTCCGGTGCAGGACCCTCAGTTTGCTTTGCTAATTCCTCGCACTTTCAACTTGTGCCAGAGAGTCAGGGACTTGACGTGCCTGCAAGGCGAACATTTTTGCGCGCCCTATTTCTGGCCCGTGAAGCACTCTAGTGATTCAGCAGGCAAGTATTTCTGTTTATGCATCGCCGGCCCATGATCTGTTACCAGCCTGGGCTTCCTGCATATCACAAACATCCAAACACATATGGACCATAGGACGGGGCGGCTTTTACTTTGAGTAGTCATGCCGGGATCACGCGGGGTTCAGGCTGTGGTTTGCGGCATTTTGATAGGTCCGGTAAACAACTCATGATCGTCACTGAACGCCTCTGACATAGGGAAAGAAAATAGCTCATGATACTAATATATTAGTCCGGCACTGGGCCTATCTTCTACAGTCACAGAGTGGAAAACAGGAGGCACTGTGCTTTCTTTTGGGTGATTTATTCAGCAAAGGGCACTTGGGGGGGGGGGGGGTTAGGACTAGCGCTGGGCAAAATGGAAGACTGATGTTGGAGAGGGGGATTAGAACCGTGACACAGAATTAATCAGTTAAAGACATTCTGAAGAATCAGTACTTACCGCACGTGACGAGACAGACTTTGTGCACTGGACACTGGACAGCTAAGAAGTAAAACAAAACAAAAACAAAAAATTATCTACGCAAGTTAGTGACAGTCTTACTGTTTTCAGCCAAAGCCGGCTTTAGCCGTGCAGCCCGGAACTCTCTCTCTCTCTCTCTCATAAGAAACATAGGAAGCCTTACCCAATCAGGGCTCCCTAAAAGCTACAGACCTAAAGGGTCCACTGACCCCCAGTTCAAAATTTTAGGGGGTCTTTGTACCTCCACTTTCAATTTTTAAAGGGTCAGAATCATTTCTCAAGTGTTTAGTGCATGGAATTATAAATTCAGTAAATACTGCTGAACAGCCGGGTGTGTGTGTGTGTGTGTGTGTGTGTCAGTGTGTGTGTGTGTGTGTGTGTGTGTGTGTGTGTGTGTGTGTGTGTGTGTGTGTGTGTGTGTGCAAAACTGAATTTTATCAACTTTAAATCATATAATTAAATGAAGTGGGTACAATTCAGTTTTGAAAGTTGGAAACTCTGACTTTTTGCCGCTGCTCTGTGCCGACTCTGATGCGACGTCTGAATCAGTCGTAGCTATGCGACGCCGAAGTGCACCCGTTGCCGGGCGAGGGCTCGAGCCCCTCCACTTTTCCACTGACGAAAAAGTCCATAGTCTTTTGAACTTTCAGTTTTTTCGGTGGCATGATTCGTCACAGAGAAAGCGAATCCGATCGGTAACAAGAGCACTGACTCTAAAATCTTTCGTCCATAGTTTCGAGCGCAGAAGCGCAAAAAGATGGGGCACGTTCACTACGCGCGAGTGGCTGTAGTAGCCACCGATCTGCAGCAGTAGACAGTTAACGCCTGCGAGCGTTAAACAGAACCAAAAACAGAACCGAACTGAACGCGGTCATGGCAAGGGAGAACACTCACTCGATTACAAGCCTATTGGCGTACGCACGGTAGTGCAGAGGTAGTGCGTCAAGCTAAGCACAGATCGCGTTCATAATGCTTCAACGTACCCCCGCGAATTTTTTTTAGGACGTAAATTTTTACTTCAGTGCGTAAATTACGCACAGACGCACAGTTTAGGAAGCCCTGCCAATGACCATACTATATTACAAATTATTACTTTTTTTTCATGCCACAATTTCTAGTTCACACAAAACATCGTTAACAAATTCCTATTTACCTCTTACCCCCCAACTCCACTCTGTACGCGCATGTGTGTACTGATGTGTGTGTGTGTGTGTGTGTGTGTGTGTGTGTGTGTGTGTGTGTGTGTGTGTGTGTGTGTGTGTGCCGGTGTGTGTGTGTGTTGTTCCTGCATTAACATGATGTCAGTTTTAGTTAGCATTGCTTTGTTTTGTTTTGCAATTGATGTTTGTTTTACTTAATTTTGTTCAGGTAGATGTTAGCAAGGACAGGTCTGCAATTCAGTTGGGCCTGCGCGCCTATAACTTCTTTCCTTGGAAAATACAGTCAGTTAGTCAGTCAGTCACCCTCTCTCTCTCTCTCTCTCTCTGTGTGTGTGTGTGTGTGTGTGTGTGTGTGTGTGTGTGTGTGTGTGTGTGTGTGTGTGTGTGTGTGTGTGTGCTGGCTGGCATGATGTATTCAGTCCGGCCCTACTTCTCGGCGTTTTTTTCATCTTACACTGTGTGTACTGTGTTTATCATCCACCTCCACCACACAAACCCAACCTGACAGTTTTGTCTGTACACTGAGTAAGCCGGCACTGCGGAGCGCTGCACGCACTGTTCAAGTAGAGTCAACTAGACCAGCTGAGCTATCGGGGATGTTTCACTTGCCACTGGTTTTCCGAGATTTTATGGAGATCTGTGTTTTAAAAGTTATTTTAAAAAAAAAAAAAAAAGCAACCAAAAAAAAAAGTAAAACCCGCCCACAGACTTCATGGTTACGACAAACTCGAGACACACACATCCGGCGCTGCCGCACGTGCCGGCTGCAGGGCATGATGGGATCTGTTGAACTCGTTCGCCAGAATCCTTCATCATCCGGATTACTGCATTCAACTTGATGCTTTTTGGCGTACAGCTTTATTTAGCTCTACTGCAGTCACATTTTTGTGTTAAAATACTTGTGAAAGTGGAACACATCTCCTTACTGAAACTTGGCAAAGACCTCAACTGACTGGAAGGCAGCGAGCTTATCCCACCTCAACCGCGGTATACAGTGACGTTGTCTACAGGGTACGCGGTATACAGTGTCGTTGTCGACAGGGTACGCGGCATACAGTGACGTTGTCGACAGGGTACGCGGTATACAGTGACGTTGTCTACATGGTGCGCGGGATACAGTGACGTTGTCGACAGGGTATGCGGGATACAGTGACGTTGTCGACAGGGTACGCGGCATACAGTGACGTTGTCGACAGGGTACGCGGCATACAGTGACGTTGTCGACAGGGTACGCGGGATACAGTGTCGTTGTGGACAGGGTATGCGGCATACAGTGACGTTGTCGACAGGGTACGCGGTATACAGTGACGTTGTCGACAGGGTACGCGGGATACAGTGTCGTTGTCGACAGGGTACGCGGCATACAGTGACGTTGTCTACAGGGTACGCGGCATACAGTGACGTTGTCTACAGGGTACGCGGTATACAGTGACGTTGTCTACAGGGTACACGGCATACAGTGACATTGTCGAAAGGGTTCAAGGCTTACAGTGACGTCGACAGTGCAAGGTACACGGCATACAGTGACGTTGTGGAGATGCCAATACAGCAAAGTTCACTTCAATACTTACTCTACTGTACCGTCAGAATTGTGTGACAGTGCTTTCAGACTTACCTGCTCTGAACACGACCTGGCTTTCGTCAGTGAAAATCTAATTACGAAATCTTTTAACGCGTGTGAGTTATTGTTGAAGACTGCGGGGAGCCTGAGTGAGTGTTGTGCAGGTTTGGGGAACATTTGCTGTCATCGAGCTCACTCCCCGTTCAACATTTACCACATGCTGCTTTCCTAGACTTATTTCCCCCTCATAACCCCTAGCACGAAGCTGGAAACTATTTTCTCAATTCGCTAGCGAGTTTCGTGCATAATTACAGAATTGGACCGATTGTATTCACTTGTGTAACTTGTCGTCATTATTGTGCAAATACAGCTTACAGCCATCGCGCGCGCGCACACACACACACACACGCACGCACGCACGCACGCACGCACACGCGCGCGCGCGCGCGTCCATGATCTAATGCATGCCTGCCACGGACGAAGGAAAATCCAGCTCCACTGCGGCCATACTAGAAACCTGAGAAGGAGCCATTTCCGTGTGTGGCTTTTGACTGAGCGAGATGCATTCCAACACAGGTTCCTGCTTCCTGATTCTAATCGTACATGTACATTCCTATAGTCGCGTTAACTTTGTTCCGAGATATAACCAATGGATCTTCCTTTCAGTCCGTGAGTCTTCTTTACGCTTGATTAACAGACACACGAGAGGCGCGAGAGAACAAACCCTTTCCAGTAATTGTCTTTTATTACTGTGAAAGCAAAAAACCTTTCAGAAACCCACTAGATAAAGATCAGAATATTAAAACGCTAGGACACGCTCGTAGGACAACAGACAAGACATATCTGCTCTCCCCCAGCATGTATGTAGAATCTCTATGACCTGATGAAGAACACAACTACGCCGAAAATGTGTCAGTCAATAAATATGTTTTGTCTCTTGCCCTCTAAGTGAGTTTTGAGCTTTTTGGTATTGTGTTATTTGTTCCATAAAAATGGCATGTGTCTAGAGTATATATGAACCTCTACTAAAGTGAAGCCGTCTGATAAAAATTAAAAAAAACCAAACGAGTATAGTTTTGTTGCGAATGTCGTAGTTATGGTCGGATATGAAACAAGTCCGGGTCCTCCAGTAAAAGTTGGATGTTTCAAGAAAACTAGTGTATAATAGGAACTGTTGTATAGTACAGCATCCATCTCTTGCTCAATTGTTCATTTGATAGACTGTAGCGCCAGGGTACACACATTCCCGCACATCCCTGGCCGTCTCACGTTTCGTTACTACTGAAGACGACATCCCAAGTGATTTGATACTGGGTTCCAGCAACTACTTCCCGGGTGGATGACGTCATTCTAGATGGTGTACTCCAGCAGAGATTCGTAAGTGGACGATTCTTCGTCCCAGCCGGCGTTGATTCTGACGGGAACATTCTTACCCCTGTAATGTTCCAGGTACACCTTGCCCTGCCAAATGTCATCTTCACACTTGTCTAAGTGGGTCCACTCGTCACCGGCCTTCACCGCTACACGCTTTGCTGATGGGACGTACACCTAGCCACACACACACACACACACACACACACACACACAGATGTGACATCTCAGGATGTCAGACGAATAAACCGTCTGTTGTTCTAACGTTAACAACTGTTCGTAAGCAAGTCACATTGTAACCAACAAAGGCTATAGCATTGTTAATAAGATAACTAGACTAGCTACAGGACAGAATCGCTACACGGTGCACGTATCAAGTCTTTTACAGCTACTGACAAGCGCCGGATCGGAAGAACGTTACGCCAGTAAAGATATCGTCAAGTGCGTCGTAGTATCAACGTCAGTGAACCAAAACCAGAATGATGACCTCTGTCCTGCCTCCAGGAACCAGAACATGTGTCCACGAGTTTGTCAAAAAGAAAAGCGATGGGACAAGAAACTGACCAGTGACTAAATTTTAGCCTCGCGAACAAAAGCTCTGAAATGGAAAAATGAAAGTAAATATTTTTGAGGATGAGAGATAATGAATATGATCTGACCTTGAACTGGACGTGATCCATTGGTTGTCCTGGGTCCAGGCAGAGTGGGGAGTAGAGTAAGCACCCCTTGCTGGGCCATGGTGAGTACTGTTTGGGATAGCAACACACGTCCTTGGCAACATTCGTCACCTCGATCAGATAGGTGAAGACACACGGGTACGAGTTGCCGGGGTCAGACGCCGGAAGGGCGAATATGTAAAACTTGTAGAAGCCTTTCTTGGGAAGCGGATAATAAACGCTACCTCGTCTCCCTTGGTTTGGGAAAATACACAGCGACTACAGTCATACTCTTGGCTGCTCTGTAACAGTTACAACCATACAGCGACCACAGTTATACTTTTGGCTGCTCTGTAACAGTTACAACAATACAGCGACTACAGTCATACTCTTGGCTGCTCTGTAACAGTTACAACAATACAGCGACTACAGTCATACTCTTGGCTGCTCTGTAACAGTTACAACAATACAGCGACTACAGTCATACTCTTGGCTGCTCTGTAACAGTTACAACAATACAGCGACTACAGTCATACTCTTGGCTGCTCTGTAACAGTTACAACAATACAGCGACTACAGTCATACTCTTGGCTGCTCTGTAACAGTTACAACAATACAGCGACTACAGTCATACTCTTGGCTGCTCTGTAACAGTTACAACAATACAGCGACTACAGTCATACTCTTGGCTGCTCTGTAACAGTTACAACAATACAGCGACTACAGTCATACTCTTGGCTGCTCTGTAACAGTTACAACAATACAGCGACTACAGTCATACTCTTGGC
Organism: Batillaria attramentaria; assembly: GCA_018292915.2. Lineage (NCBI taxonomy): Eukaryota > Metazoa > Mollusca > Gastropoda > Batillariidae > Batillaria > Batillaria attramentaria. Next base: position 393,484 of record JACVVK020000081.1, read on the forward strand.
TGCTCTGTAACAGTTACAACAATACAGCGACTACAGTCATACTCTTGGCTGCTCTGTAACAGTTACAACAATACAGCGACTACAGTCATACTCTTGGCTGCTCTGTAACAGTTACAACCATACAGCGACCACAGTTACACTCTTGGCTGCTCTGTAACAGTTACAACAATACAGCGACTACAGTCATACTCTTGGCTGCTCTGTAAGATGTACAACAATCCAGCGAATACAGACATACTCTTGCTGCTCTGTAACAGTTACAACAACTTGATACAGCGACTACAGTCATACTCTCGGCTGCTCTGTAACAGTTTACAACAATACAGCGACTACAGTCATACTCTTGGCTGCTCTGTAACAGTTACAACAATACAGCGACTACAGTCATACTCTTGGCTGCTCTGTAACATGTACAACAATACAGCGACTACAGTTATACTCTTGGCTGCTCTGTAAGATGTACAACAATCCAGCGAATACAGTCATACTCTTGGCTGCTCTGTAACATGTACAACAATACAGCGACTACAGACATACTCTTGGCTGCTCTGTAACAGTTACAACAACTTGATACAGCGACTACAGTCATACTCTCGGCTGCTCTGTAACAGTTACAACAATACAGCGACTACAGTCATACTCTTGGCTGCTCTGTAACAGTTACAACAACTTGATACAGCGACTACAGTCATACTCTCGGCTGCTCTGTAACAGTTACAACAATACAGCGACTACAGACATACTCTTGGCTGCTCTGTAACAGTTACAACAACTTGATACAGCGACTACAGTCATACTCTCGGCTGCTCTGTAACAGTTACAACAATACAGCGACTACAGACATACTCTTGGCTGCTCTGTAACAGATACAACAACGTACAACTCAGCAACATTGAGAATGACTGAAAAAAAGCAGAACAGAACGGAATGCAAATGTCGGACTGACATTATTTCATATATACACTAACACTTACAACCTCAGAATAAAAGTTTTGAAAATGAGAGTTTACATGCAAGTCAATGAAAAAAAAAAAAAGTTTGCATGCATCCTTTCAGCTTTAGGGCGGGAGCACGTGACAACAACTGATGAAGAGGTAAACTCGCGCCGCCGATCAGTGTACAGGCTACGTGACACAGATGCAAATTTGGAGGAAAACGCTATATATTCCTCTTACACATAACTTTGCAGATGACACCCTAGAAATGCTTTAAAATTCACCAAAAAAATCACAAAAATCAGGCAGCCATAGACTCATGTGTAGAGTAAATTTAAACAAATTCCATTATTCCGTTTTTTGGCAATGTTGGCAGCGACCACATACCCCCTCATTCCACGGTCGTCTGCTGGCTCCTGTGCCAGCCGCGCATGAATACAAATAGTCCACAAGCCAGCCTCCTTTTTCCCTAATTTTACTATTACCTGGCATGAAACTTGTTTACAAAGCCAACAAAAAGCACCAGATTGCCATTTTTTTTTACTATGCACACAAATTTTAAAAGGGGCAAAGATTTTCTACTACATGACCAGGAACCTAATACCGTTGTGTAACGACACGCAGGAAATGGGAGGGGCGGGAAGAGGGAGGGGCAGATTGGTGAATGGAGTTACCGGCCCACGGCAGGATATGCAAAACACACAAACACATCAAACTGAGCTGCGGGCTTTATATTACAGCAAGTGTTGTCTCAGTCAAGACAGTGGTGGTCACTGTAAGATATAAAGGTTAATTAAGGTTTATGTCACGGGAAAGTATATCAACATGAACGAGCAAACGGTATGTGTTAACGTGAGACTGAGGAAACTAATTTGTTAGCACAAGTACGTCTCCGCTCGAAGTTGGTCGGTAACGTGTGAAGGTGTAGAGGTCTACAATCAGATCTACAACCAGATCTGCCAATGCTGCCGTGTAATGACAAATGACAGTCAGTCTACGACATCATTTGGACCGAATAGGTGATTTCAAGATGAAAGACATTGACGTAATGCCCCTGTTTTTCCTCGGCTCAAACGACGTCAGCGAACTTACTGTGTCTTGCCATTACACAGCAGAATGTTTTACTGATTCAGATTGCAATGATTATTGATTTTTTTTTTCTGCCCAAACTCTTTACCAGCTCCAGTAGCGTTCCTCCCAGGTCATGGGTAGAATCCACGGAGGGCTCGGAAGCCGCTGGGACAATTTTTATTATGCATGATGATGGAGATGAGGATGATGGTAAGATGATGCTATGGAGGTCCGTGTGATTTGGGACTGCGGGACAGGGCCGCATTCCTCGCTTCCTGTCATAAATATCCCGGCATTTACCAGGCCCGGGAACTACGGCACCTGCGGTGCCGGCCGTGTGATCATCCACTTCATAAGACGTGTCATACCAAGGGAAGAACCCCCAAACGGTCGCACCCGTGAAGTGGGTGAAACTCTGCTGTGTGGCAACAACCTCCCCATTGGGTCCATAGGACACCCGCTCTGAGTAGGAGCCGACCTAGGTAGGAAAAATCCCGCTTGCCTCGGCTGGGACTCGAACCCGGGTCTCCCGTTCCATGGTCCGAAGTGCTAACCACTACATTACGGGGGCCGGTATTACTGATTTTCTTTTCAGTATACGTGAAACCTGTCCCCATCATCCCTTTCTATTCTTTTGGTGATAAGTACAGGGAAACATCACATCTTCTGCCCACGACTGAACATAGTGTAGACAGTGTTCCCGTACTCACATAGAGCAGTTTGAAGGTGGTCTTAATGGGGTTGGGCGTCTTGATCTTAATCTCCGCCTCATTGTCGTCTACAGTGAAGCTGGCGCCTGGGTGACTGGACAGCTCCAAATTAATTTGCTTAAACTCCAGTTTCTGACCCAGGCCTTCCGACGTGTCCGGCTTGTCTTCAGGGAGGTTTCCCACCTCAGTCAAGAATTGTTGTACTTCAGTTGACATGGTCAAGGTCAAGCGGGCTGATCACCTGCACAAACTGGAACGGCAACAAAAGTCTTCATGGTTTACGTGTGATGCTGAACTTCAGTAAAACAAAACAAACAAAAAAAAGCGTAGGGCCGAAACTTCTATCACCTATCTCACAAGGGGGAAAAATGCACAGTTCAAAAGAATACTCCCTACAAATCTTCAAAAAATAAGACTGTCCTGTATGACATCACATGTATTATGATATGACTGTGTGTGAACACCCCCCCCCCCCTTTTCACTTTCTTTGACTGACACTTCTATTTCTTTGGCCGAAAAGACAGAAGATTGGGCTGAAAATTGCCAAATGACTGAAAATTCCCCAGCCTGGATGTTGAAGTGGGTTAGGTGTTCACAAAGGGTCTAGCTGGTAAAACATTCATACGCCACAGGAACCAGTGTCACTTTCCTTCACAAAATCAGCCACACAAGCAGTAGACTACCGTTTTCAGTTCTCGCCATGGTCTGTACTATTGTCCTCAACTCACAAAGATAAACTGATTCTCACCCGACTGTATGGTGGCAACGACTTACCGTAGTCATCAAGCTGTTTTGAAATTCAGCAGCAGGAAGACCAGACTGGACATATTTTGAGGAAGGATGCAGTGATAAGAATCAGAAACATTTGCCGACATAGCTTGAACTGACCCTTCTGCCACAAGTCACATTATCAGATGACGTACGTTCATCAGATGGAACGCTGACTCAGTAAGTATGACGTAACGTGGCAGATTTCCTATCCAGATATGACGACAATCAGACACACTATGGTAATTGCGTCGTTTTCTCCAGAGTGGTTCCCCCTGAAATCTCCTGTAATCGAGGATGTGACTTCCCCCATCACTCATGGGTTACCGGTACCCGAACTAGTATCACGGTAACTCAAATGGGAAGAAGATCCGTGTGTGTGTGTGTGTGTGTGTGTGTGTGTGTGTGTGTGTGTGCGCGCGTATGTGTGCGGTTTATGAAGAATCAAGTCAAGCTTACCTGATACGATCAAAAATTAAAATACCGGGAAAATGACCGATCACACACACACACACACACACACACACACACACACACACACACACACACACACACACACACACACACACACGTGATCTCAGAGAACATTCTTATGGCTACTGTTATTTATTGACATAAAAGTTAATTGCCCAAAGGAAATGAACATGGCCGGTAAAAGAAACGGAAACAAGCACGTTATGTACAGTGCGAATGTCAGTGTGGGTTATGGTCTGCAGTCAAACAAGACAGTCTGACCGGCCCCCGTAGTGTAGTGGTTAGCACTTCGGATCATGGACCGGGAGACCCGGGTTCGAATCCCAGCCGAGGCAAGCGGGAATTTTCCTACCTAGGTCGGCTCCTACCCAGAGCGGGTGTGCTATGGGCCCAATGGGGAGGCTGTTGCCACACAGCCGAGCTTCACCCACTTCACGGGTGCGACTTTGGGGGTGCTTCCCTTGGTATGACACGTCTTATGATGTGGATGATTACACGGCCGGCACCGCAGGTGCCGTAGTTCCCGGGGCCTGGTAAATGCCGGGATATTTATGACAGGAAGCGTGGAATGCGGCCCTGTCCCGCAGTCCCAAACCACACAGACCTCCATAGCATCATCTTGCTATCATCCTCATCTCCATCATCATCCATAATAAAAATTGTCCCAGCTTCCGAGTCCCTCCGTGGGTTCCACCCATGACCTGGGAGGAACACCACTGGAGCTTGGCAAAGAGTTGGGGCAGCAAAAAAAAAAAAAAAAAAACCAAGACAGTGTGTCCCTTTGTGGACTGTGGTATGGTCTGCAGTCAAACAAAAAAAGTCTGTGTGTCCCTTTGTGGACTGTGGTATGGTCTGCAGTCAAACAAGACAAGTCTGTGTGTCCCTTTGTGGACTGTGCTATGGTCTGCAGTCAAACAAGACAAGGTCTGTGTGTCCCTTTGTGGACTGTGGTATGGTCTGCAGTCACACAAGACAAGTCTGTGTGTCCCTTTGTGGACTGTGGTATGGTCTGCAGTCAAACAAGACAAGTCTGTGTGTCCCTTTGTGGACTGTGGTATCTGTGTGTCCCTTTGTGGACTGTGGTATGGTCTGCAGTCAAACAAGACAGTCTGTGTGTCCCTTTGTGGACTGTGGTATGGTCTGTAGTCAAACAAGACAGTCTGTGTGTCCCTTTGTGGACTGTGGTATGGTCTGCAGTCAAACAAGACAAGTCTGTGTGTCCCTTTGTGGACTGTGGTATGGTCTGCAGTCAAACAAGACAGTCTGTGTGTCCCTTTGTGGACTGTTATTGTCTGCAGTCAATCAAGACAGTCTGTGTGTCCCTTTGTGGACTGTGTTATGGTCTGCAGCCAACAAGACAGTCTGTGTGTCCCTTTGTGGAGTGTGGTATGGTCTGCAGTGAAACAAGACAGTCCTGTGTGTCCCTCTGTGGAGTGCTGCATCACAGTGTACGAAAAACAGAGTACGTTGTAATGAGCAGATTTTTATCTTGTACGTGTTGTAATTTTCTATATTGTTTATTATTTATAAAATGAAGCAGGGCGTTGTTGCATGCATGGCGCCAAACTGTATAGAAGAAAGCGATTTTCTCGTGCAGCCATTAAAACCCAACAAGAATTGCGTATGAATCAGCGAACACGGTTAGAGAGCACATGCTTGGGAGCTTGCTAGCTGATTACAGGTATATGGACAAAACAACGGTGGCACACACACCAATGCAGCGATGAACACACATACTTTTACTTATTCCTTTTCAGCAGTATTGAGATATGCCGGTGGTTACATCTATACAAAAGAAACGCTACAGCAATGAGAAAATATCATGGGAATACTTCATTACCCTTTTATCACCCTCATGGAAATTGTTTCGTCGAATGAACACGTCAGACAGCTGATGCAGGCGAAGTTCGTCCCATTGGCTGGTTTGTCCAGTACACTGAGAGATACATCTAGGCGTTTTCAGTTCCAGCTTCAGTAACCTCAGTGTTGCTTCTCTGCGCGGTAAGAGGATAGACCCATGATTTCAGATGTGCAGTGACCACCAGACGGGTCCATCCTACAATGTTTGGGGTTTTTTTATTCTCTTTTTCACATTTTCAATATGTATGCATACATTGTATGTTTATACATGAGTCGTTGTACTCAAAATTATAACAAAAATTATATAGAGATAATTACCATGTGGGTACACCGAGAACTGTTCAGAGACATAAGCATGTATGCACTTACATACACATAGCACACACACACACACACATACACATCACATGATACGTATACATTGTCCCTGTCACTGGATCTTAGTTTGACATCACAGAAATATTACCGTGTATATATATAAAAGAAAATCAACTTGTATAGCCTACTTGCTTGTACTGGCTGTTGTATGCTAAGACTAATCCTAGTGTTTCCAGCTTTTTTTCAGTTGGCTGGACGTGTATTTACAAGTGCAGAATACGGAAGCCATGCAATATTAAAGCTTGTTGCAGACCCCCCTCGAAACTGCAGCCAGTTTCTCCATATTATATCTAAGTTTCAGGACATGAATAAAGTTGTCTATAGAGGGTTGAATGTCTTGTAATTTACATTTATAGATAAAAAAAAAACTTTGCAAACAGCAGAATGAAGTCTGTTACTTTATCAGTCTTTTACAGCATCTGTCCATCCAAATAAAACAAGTTGTTTCAGATAATGTGAGTCTGTACAGTGAGTACAATGTAACTTCAACAAGACAAAGTTGCCCCCAGAAGGTCTGGACGACATCACACTGCCAGAGGAGATGAATAATGGTTTCATCTTCTTGATGACAGAAAGTACACAGGGGGGAGTCTACAATCTTACATTTGTGAAGAAAACGGCGGGTTGAAGGAGTCTATGTAATAGTCTTGACTGGAACCATCTCAACTGCGGTATCACTGGTAATGGAATAATTTTTAAGAAAAATACTACTCCATTTAAGTCCATCGTACATGTTGTTCCACTTGATCACTGCAAGAAGGGAGAGTTCCAGTCTCAACCAACATGTTCTTCACAACCTTATTACCTGACTGAATGCTAAGCCAAACCTTTATTCTCAGCATCACAAACATGATCAACATCCAGCATGAACTGAAATTTTTGTCTATATTTCCTTAGGGCTCTAATAACTCCCTCATAGAGGAGAAAATTTGTTTTTTAGTATCATAGGAAACTTTCTCTTAAATTCCACAAAGGATAAGAACTGACCTTCATTGTCCATTAGTGGTTAACTTTAATAATATTTGCATCCACCCATTCTTTCACAAAAACGACTCCTTTATCTCTAACAATATGTAGATTGTAATGTATGTGTTCTGACATAAATTCTTTAACTTCAGTAGGAATGCACTTACAACAAAGCTTCCTATAATGTTTCAACACATCCTTCCAAAAAGGATTATCTGGACTTCTTCATCACCACATTAGCAAACTCCCCACAAGTACAGGACAATGCATCGCATTTCTGGAAGTAGATTATACACAAATATTGTAAGTTCTGAGTCTGGGTTGAGTCGAAGGCGACGCAGCCAGCTAATCTTCATACAAGCCAAACAAGAGTAAACACTTGTCATTTGGAGCCCTCCAGACTCGTACGACTGACACACAATTTCTTTCTTAATTCTGCTAGGTTTTCCATCCCATAGGAAGTGGAATATCTCTGTCTCAGTCTGCTTTAAGAATTCCTCCGAGGGATCTGGGATGTTAACAAACAAATATGTCAGCTTTGAGAGAACAAGGGTTTTAATTACTATAATTCCTGCCAAAGGGAGTAAGCTGTCGCTTTTTCCATCTATGTAATATTCTTCGCATTTCAGAAAGCTTGTTCTCATAATTAAGTTCACTAATAAGCCTGATATTGGTTGAAAAATTTTATTCCAAGTACTTTAAAAACTCCTGGATTCCACTGAAAATTACTATCCCTCATATATCTAAATTGACTGTTTTTCATCGAACCTGATCCAAATAATTTGTGTTTTATCATGATTCACTCTAAGGCCAGATATTTCGGCAAATTGTCAAGCATCTTCACTGCCTCCCTGAGGGACTTCTCTGAGCCGTCTAAAAATAATGTAGTGTCGTCAGCAAACTGAGACAGAAGTACCTCCTTTCCTTTCACTGGGATACCTTTAATGTTAGTATTTTTGCGAATCATAAGTGACAACACCTCTGCACATATGAGGTACAGATACGGCGAGATGGGGTCCCCTGTCTACAGCCCCTTTGTAGGTTGAACCAAGGTGAATGTTGACCATTCACTAACACACAGGAAACTGCATTATTATACAATGTTCGGAACCATCGGACAATATCAGCACTCAAATCAAAGAATAACAGACATTTTTCAATGAAACTCCATGACACACTGTCGAACGCTTTTTCTAGGTCAGCTAAGAGTAACATACCAGGTATTTGTTGTTTTTTCGGTGTACACTAATACATCATACAATAATCGAATGTTTTCTCCAATGTACCTTCCTTTTAAAAACCCTTTTGACTCTCGTGAATTATTTTAGGCAATACAAGTTGAAGCCGACGGGCAATGCAAGATGAAGCTATTTTATACGAAACATTCAAAAGAGAAATCGGACGCCAATTTTTATGAACTGCTTTGGTCTGTCTTCTTTTGGGATGCAAGTTATAATTCCTTGTCTCATCGAAACAGACAGCTCCCCCTTTTGAACACCCATATTAACTGACCGGATAAGAAACTGACCAATGTCTCTGAAGAAAAACTTGAAAAACTCCACAGAGAACCCATCTGGTCCAGGACTTTTATCATTTTTCATTTCCTTTAGTGCTTTAGCTGCTTCTCCGTATGTAATAGGACCTGAGATGATTTCATTATCTTCTGGTGACACTGGTGGAGAATCAGGCAATAACTGGTTGAGGTCGGTGTCGACAACATCCTTAAACGAGTATAAATTAGAATAAAACCTTTGAACCTCTGTCAATATAGATTTCTGATCAGTGATAATTTGACCTTGACCTTGGTCCAGGCAGCTCATAGCTTTATTAGTGTAATGTCGATTCTCTAGGTTGCAGAAGTACTTGCTTGTTTTCTCACCTTCCTTTAACCACCTGACTCTGGAGCGAATTGCCATTCCATCTACCCTTTATCTCGTATGGCCTCAAGTTCATTTTTTAAGAGCTCAAGTTCTTGGAGATTTCTGTCATCTACATTTTGTTCCAGTAACAGTATGCTCTGAACGAGGCTCTTTTCTCTTCCAATTCTTGCTTTTTTTTACCTGTGGAGTAAGAAATTGTTCTTCCACGAATTTCCATGAGCATGACTTCAAAAAACAGCTGGTCATCTATGGTAAATTGCAACTCTTTATGGGAAATACTGTCTATATCATCCAGATTGTAAACTGGTACTGCATACTGCTGTTTTACTTCCTTTATCACTTTTTTTATTTCATCAACGTAATTCTTATCCTTTAACAATGAAGCATTGAATTTCCAAAAGGGTCTGTCCCTTTTAAACTGTTCTGTCTTAATAACTAGTGAGATGAGTGAATGATCTGAACGATAGCCTGTGTTTATCAAGGTAGCACTAATATCAGGTAAGAGTGATTGTGAAATAAGAAAATAATCTAGTCTGCCTTGCTTGAGTGAATTAAACTTACGCCATGTGTATGCTCTTTTCTCTGGGTAAAATTCACGGTATATATCAACTAGATCATAGGTGTCCATCATATTAGAAATTCTCTTGCGAGTTCGAGGCCGGTTAACAGTGCTAACATAGTTTCTTACATCAAGTTTCATGTTCAAAACACAGTTCCAGTCCCCTGCAGCAATGACTAACTCATTCTCAAGCCGCTCAATGTGCTGTGGATACAGTATCAAAAAAAGTAGGGTTGTCACCACTACTGGGACCATACAAGTTAAGCAAAGTAATACGTTTGTTCAGAAATTCTATATCCATAACAATGAAGCAGCCTCCTGGATCCTTAAAGACTGTATGTACGTTGTATTCAAAATTGTTGTTGAACATAATCGCAACACCGTTTCTGTTAGTATCACAACCTGCCAACCAGATGTCATAACCCCAGCTGCCACGAATAAAGTTTTCAGAAGATTCTTTTAGATGGGTTTCTTGCAGGAAGTAAATATTACTATTTTGCTGGCGAAGAAAGTCAAACAGGTCTTTTCTTTTTTTACTATCGTTTATACCATTACAATTAAAACTAGAAATTGTGAAATTTCTGTCCTGCTTCATGGCAAATATAAGAACTTAAGAAACAAACAAAGATTTTCCAGAAAACAGTTGACATCAAGACAACACATCTTTACAAAAAAAACCTGTATACATGTTATGACTAGTGAGAACTTGTTCCATCGTCACCCGGACCGAATTTTTACAGTTGGAAACATCATCATCATAACATACAGTAATACCATAAGCAAAAACTTGAGGATGTTTCAGAAATGTCACACGAGAAAATGCAGTGAGTAATAATCCTACAATGTTAGAATGCATGACGTTCAGACGATGTATTCTAGCAGTGATTCGTAAGTCGACGCGTCATCCGTCCAACCGGCGTTGATTCTGACGGGGACACCCTTGCCCCGGTAATGTTCCAGGTAGACCTTCGCTTTCCATACGTGTTCTTCTGGACTCTTGTCCATGTGTGTCCACTCGTCGCCGGCCTTCACCGCCACACGCTTAGCATGGGGTACATATACCTAACACACACACACACACACACAACACACACACACACACACACACCACACACACACACACATCAACCAGACTGAACAAAATGACACAATCTTTTTTCCCAACATAGTCACCACCTTTATTGACAAAGTCATGCAATTTCAAAGATGAGACTTAAAAATTGACTGAGATACACTCATTTGAATGGAAGCATGGGTGATTTTTTTACCCACGGGGTATGGCGAAGGTTAAGAGACTGTCCTCAGAACCCAAACAAGATGGCCTTTCCGCCTTCAGTACTAGAACCTGTGTTTACGAGTTTATCAGAACGCCGTCACTAAAATTAATGTCAGACTTCCACTCAAAAGCTTTAGAATGGAAAACAAAATGAAGGGCAATGTTTTGAAGCAAGACAGCTACTGATGTTATTGTATTACCTTGAACATGACGTGTTCCAGAGTAGTGTTGGGGTCCAGGGAAAGTGGTTTGTAGAGAAAGCAACCTCTTGCCGGCCACGGTGAGTATTGCTTGGGGTAGAAACACACGTCACGCGTCATACATTTCACCTCGATCAGGTAAGTGAACACGCACGGGTAGGAGCTGCCGGGTTCAGTAGCTGGGGTGGCAAAGATGTAAAACTTGTAGAAGCCTTTCTTGGGGAACCGGATGATAAACAGCACAATGTCACCCTTGGTTTGGGAGAACGCACAACGACTACAGTCAAACTCTTGGCTGCCCTGTAACAGTCATAATACAGCGTCTACAGTCATACTCTTGGCTGCCCTGTAACAGTCATAATACAGCGTCTACAGTCGAACTCTTGGCCGGCTGCCCTGTAATAGTCATAATACAGCGACTACAGTCAAACTCTTGGCTGCCCTGTAATAGTCATAATACAGCGACTACAGTCAAACTCTTGGCTGCCCTGTAATAGTCACAATACAGCGACTACAGTCAAACTCTTGGCTGCCCTGTAACATTCATAATGCAGCGACTACAGTCAAACTCTTGGCTGCCCTGTAACATTTACAACAATACAGCGACTACAGTCAAAGTCTTGGCTGCCCTGTAACATTTATAACAATACAGCGACTACAGTCAAACTATTCTGCCCTGTAACATTCAACACATTGCAACTCACAATCCGGATTTGAAGAGTCTGACTATTTTTGTGTAATGTGATTATCGTTTCATTTACAACCTTAGAATTGTAAGAGTTGAAGAGTAATTATGGAAAAAGAAAATTCCATGCAAAAGAGACTCCTCCACAACTGTATTGATATACATCTTGTGTCTTTATTCTGAACGACTCGAGTGTAACCTGTGAAATATGCAAAGCTCTACAAGCAGACGTGGCATGGCAAGGTGAAACCTGGCCAGTTGAAATAGTTACTGAAAACAATGTTTTTTAATGCCTGCTATTCCGCACCAAAACCATAAACTATTCTGAAACACGTAGCTTTATTCGTCAGAACATGTCCACAGTACGAGGTCCGTGTGTTTGGGTTTTTGCCATGACGTCAACTACCGATCGTGTCGACAGTTGTCCTTCGCGTTGAAAGAGCACGACTGAACATAGTGCATAACTTATACACTGTTCCTGTACTCACAAACAGCAGTTTGTAGGTTGTTTTGATGGGTTTGGGCGTCTTGATACTGATCTCCACCTCGTTGTCTTCCACGCTGAAGTTGGCCCCGGGGTGACTGACCAGCTCCAGGTGCAAGTCTTTAAACTCCAGCTTCTGGCCCAGCCCTTCCGTCGTGTTCGGTTTGTCTTCGGGGAGGTCGCGCATGCTGGATAGGAATCCATCTACTTCAGCTGACAAACTCATGGTCAAGTCGGCAGGTCACCTGCACACACTAGATCGACAACATGCTTTGTGGGCAAGTCACCTTCGCAAACTAGAACGAAAACACGCTTTGTGGGCAAGTCACCTGCACAGACTAGAATGACAACATGCTGTGGGCAAGTCACCTGCACAAACTAGGGTGACAACATGCTGTGGGCAAGTCACCTGCACAAACTAGGATGACAACATGCTGTGGGCAAGTCACCTGTACAAACTAGAATGACAACACGATTTGTGGGCAAGTCACCTGCACAAACTAGAATGACAACACGATTTGTGGGCAAGTCACCTGCACAAACTAGAATGACAACACGCTTTGTGGGCAAGTCACCTGCACAAACTAGAACGACAACACGCTTTGTGGGCAAGTCACCTGCACAAACTAGAACGAGAACATGCTGTGGGCAAGTCACCTGCACAAACTAGAATGAGAAACATGCCGTGGGCAAGTCACCTGCACAAACTAGAATGACAACACGCTTTGTGGGCAAGTCACCTGCACAAACTAGAACGACAACACGCTTTGTGGGCAAGTCACCTGCACAAACTAGAACGAGAACATGCTGTGGGCAAGTCACCTGCACAAACTAGAATGAGAACATGCTGTGGGCAAGTCACCTGCACAAACTAGGATGACAACATGCTGTGGGCAAGTCACCTGCACAAACTAGAATAACTGCACGCTTTGTGGCTCACGTGTTTCTGTCAACTCAGTGCTGCCAGGCTTACGCAGTCTAGAGTTTAGCGCGAAGAACCACAGTGTAGGGACAGCACGAAGTCTCCTCAGGTTTGAGGTGATTGTTTGGGCTGAAGTGTGCGTGCGTGCGTGCGTGCGTGTGTGTGTGTGTGTGTGTGTGTGTGTGTGTGTGTGTGTGTGTGTGTGTGTGTTGCCTTAGTGTACAGAGGCATGCATAAATATCATCTGCGCACGTTCAAGATCCCATTCCATTGCAAAGGAAGCAGCCCCAAATTCCCGCACTGCGGTATTAGACTGGAAGACATATCAGTTAGCAGTAATGTAGTCACGATGCTAGCTGGGAATGTTCACACCAGGTCCTTGCAGGCCAAACGTTGACACAGACATGACAGTCACTTGTCTGCACCGAAGCAACCAGCACTGCTCCACCCTACCGTTCTCGGTTTTCTTTGTGTATTGAAAGTGAAAACGACAAAAGTGAGTCCCCCGTTAATCTCACGCGATGTATAGTGATGCATAGTGACGATGACTTACCCTAGTCATCAAGATGTATTGGAATTCAGCAGCAGGCAGAACATACTGGACACAACTTGAGGAAGGATGCGGCTGTGGTAAGAATCAGAGACATTCGCCGGCATAGCTTGAAGTGACGTATTAGTCTGCGACGCATGACGTATGTGTCGATGACGTTCGTTTTCTTTTGAGTCATTTAGTGTTTTGCGTGCATTCAGCATACGTAATACTAGTTCGGGTAACACACGAGTGATCAGGGAAGTCACATCCTGGGTTAGGGATCCAAGCGAACAAACTTTTTCGTGGCTACATCTTGTGCATGGTGGCTAAGCACAGGAAAACGTCAGGCTAGTGTAAGAAAAATGGCAGCGTACCTAAGCTGTACGATGATATTTACTAGCTGAGCTTGATTGAAGTTAGAATGGGATCCCCTATGGCGCACGGCAAACCTCAACTCGCAGTGTTAGCTTTGGATATTTTCCACTGAGACACGCACGCACTGTAGCTTGCAGGGGTAAAGTGTACATTTTCATGGAGCGTTATTCAGTGTCAATTGTGTCCTATCATTATATAAACATTGGTCCAGCCACCACAGAGATATTAATGTGTTGATTGTTTTCCTAGGGTTGGATCCATGACCCTCGATTGCAGGAGAGGGACATCATGTCTAACGTAATACAGTGTACCATGACTTCGGTCTGGGGTCATGTAGCTTACCATGTTTGGCAAACAACTATGCTAGTTTGCAGAAATTACTGTTTGAATGGGAAAGTGCAGCATTCCTGAATTTGTGTATTTGTGGGGTACGGTGTGTGTGTGTGTGTGTGTGTGTGTGTGTGTGTGTGTGTGTGTGTGTGTGTGTGTGTGTGTGTGTGTGTGTGTGTGTGTGTGTGTGTGTGGTGTGTGTGTGTGTGTGTTGTGTGTGTGTGTGTGTGTGTGTGTGTGTGTGTGTGTGTGTGTGTGTGTGTGTGTGTGTGTGTGTGTGTGTGTGTGTGTGTGTGTGTGTGTGTGTGTGTGTGTGTGTGTGTGTGTGTGTGTGTGTGTGTGTGTGTGTGTGTGTGTGTGTGTGTGTGTGTGTGTGTGTGTGTGTTGTGTGTGTGTGTGTGTGTGTGTGTGTGTGTGTGTGTGTGTGTGTGTGTGTGTGTGTGTGTGTGTGTGTGTGTGTGTGTGTGTGTGTGTGTGTGTGTGTGTGTGTGTGTGTGTGTGTGTGTGTGTGTGTGTGTGTGTGTGTGTGTGTGTGTGTGTGTGTGTGTGTGGTGTGTGTGTGTGTGTGTGTGTGTGTGTGTGTGTGTGTGTGTGTGTGTGTGTGTGTGTGTTGTGTGTGTGTGTGTGTGTGTGTGTGTGTGTGTGTTGTGTGTGTGTGTGTTGTGTGTGTGTGTGTGTGTGTGTGTGTGTGTGTGTGTGTGTGTGTGTGTGTGGTGTGTAAAACTTCTGTCAGGTGCGGTCCCCCGTAATTAGTTTTTGTTAGTTTTTATTTTTATTTTCGACATTATCTGGGTTGAAGCTTGTGAAAAAGTGAAGTGTTCCGGAATTGTTTGTTCGTTTGTTTGTTTGTTTGTTTGGGGGCAAGCTGCATTTCTGGGGACAATGGCCAGTTAGGCATAAACATTCCTGCGCGACCACTTGGATCTGGATTTTCTACAAATCGGCGCGCACATAAATCTGACAACACATAATGATTTTGTTTTGTTTTGATTTGTTTTGTTAGAGTTTCAAGTTTGATATAAACTTCGCAGATGATTCAAACACAAAATCATAACGTGATTTCTAACCCGCAACTTTTAATGTACGGTCGAACAACACACACACACACACACACACACACACACACACACACACACACACACACACACACACACACCAGGGGTGCTAGCAACTCGGGACCTACAAATCTGAAACCACTTCAAGATGTTTTGCCAAATCTGAAAAGCCACAACTCGGAATGCAAATCGGCGCGCACATAAATCTGACAACACATAATGATTTTGTTTTGTTTTGATTTGTTTTGTTAGAGTTTCAAGTTTGATATAAACTTCGCAGATGATTCAAACACAAAATCATAACGTGATTTCTAACCCGCAACTTTTAATGTACGGTCGAACAACACACACACACACACACACACACACACACACACACACACACACACACACACACACACACACACACCAGGGGTGCTAGCAACTCGGGACCTACAAATCTGAAACCACTTCAAGATGTTTTGCCAAATCTGAAAAGCCACAACTCGGAATGCAAGGAAAGCCAGAAGAAATTGACAAGCGGGGGGGGGGGGGGGGGGGGGGGCAAGACAGCTTACCGCAGTCCAGAAACTGAATTCACCCTCAAAATCGGAATGCAAGGAACGCCGAAAAAAAACACGTACGATTTTCTGCCAAATCGGAAATCGGGATTCAGGTGAAATTTCAAATCGGAAATCCGATCTGAATCGGAACTCTGGCACCCCTGACACACACACACACACACGGCAGAGAGATAGAGATCCAAGTCATTTATTTTTTACATAAATTGTAAATGGCCATAAGAAATGCACATAATTATCTTAAAGTAAAGCTGTCTGAAAGAAAACGAGTAGGGTATGTATAGCATATTGCAGAATGTAATTCAAGTTAGGGTCTGCAGTAAAAACAAGCGTGTGCCCCTTTCAGTCTGGAATGTTGCACGTGCTGGTAGAAAAGCAAACTCTGCGAAAGAGCAGCGTTTGATCCAGTGTAGCAGTAGGTAACAGTGGCCCCGTTTACATTAGCTTGAAATGCCGCCCTGAGAGCGCTCTGAGAGCGCCCTTGTCGCGTTTACACTTGGACAAACCGCTCCGAATGCCCACCGCTCTCAGACTACCTACAGTGGGTAGTCTGAGGACGCTCTAGCTTAGGGTGTTTTCGTCACGTCACGTGGGGGCCCTGTGTCACCGTAGCAACAGGCCATTTTTGCAAATGGCGAAAGATCGTTGTTGTTTTTTTCCTGCCAGGCATACAAAAACACGTGCCTTCTGGGCGCTGCCATCTTGAATATGTCACATTCCTCGAGAGCACGTGACATAATTATCAGCTCCCCTTCCACGATTGTGTAAAAGTGTAAACGCCCGTGGAGCGCTCTCAGTACGGTGCGCTTTAGGGGCGCCCTCCGAGCGCTCTGTAATGTAAACGAGGCCAGTTTATGGAAGTTGTTACATGTCTTATGCTGACCGGCTGTTGTTTAGTAAATCGTCCACACAACTTTCCGTATTAAACATAATACTGGGGCCAAGTGAACTTCCTGTTGGTTTGGGTTAAGGGGTCTGGGGTTGTTGTTTTTTGTTGTTGTTGTTGTTGTTGTTTTTTAAACTGAGTTTGTTCTTTGGCACACACTGCATGATGACTGATGAAGATCAGAATCGAAATATGAGATCCTACATCAAAATCGATATAAAGCGACCTGACAGTTAGAGCAGAAAAAAATATTCATAGCAGCCACTGTTCGCCGTTATCAAACAAACGGCTTTTGCATCAACTTTCCGGTTTTTTTCTAACAAGCTCGAATTCGCCGCTCGCCGACTGAAGTATTCACGATTTTTATGTTCACAGATCGTTCTGCACTGTGTTGGTGGTGTACAGCATCACACCACTAAGACACCTGCACAGTGACAGCATCTCAAATGGTAAACATGGAAATAGCTCAGTGCGTTTACAAGTACAGCAGTATTCAAAAATGTCCAATACCTTTGAATTTCACGTACAAGTTTTGAGTTACCAAGCAAGCTGGTTTAGTACAGGGCAGGACAATAATTATTGCAAAACAAACCAATGTATTGCGCATCAGTTAAAAACAATACACCTTACTACACGAATTGCGTATAATTATACAGATATTCAGCCAAGCGGTTACTGAGCGCTGAACTATACAAGCGTAAGACCTAGCCAGCAGATCACAGGTAAGAACAACTATTACGGCGTATATGCGTACACACATATGCTAGGAATCGATCAGCAAAACTACTTTCACTAATTCCTTTTGAGCAGCATTTACATACGCTGGTGGCTACACTTGCACAATTAAACTAGAACGTTACAGCAACCGAAACAGTTCATTGGAATACTTCTTACTCTTTCTGCATAGGCTATTGGTTTTGTCTGTCTTCAGACGCTTAGATCACACTAAAAACGTTGTCGTCACACTATCACGTCAGAGAGATGATGCAATCGCAGCTCGTCTATTGGCTGCTGTGCCCGTTACACTGAGCAATACATATTCCAGGCATTTCAGTTTCAGCAATAATAATGTCAGCGTTCTTTCTCGGCACGTGCAATCGATTAGAGATTCAGAGCGATGCGTCAGTTGTAAAGTGACCACCAGTCCGATAAAGCCTACACTAAACTTAAACAAAGTGACGTGACGCGCGTGACGTCAGTCTACAATACACGTAACAAGTGTGACGCGCGCGTGACGTCAGTCTACACGGTGTACTCCAGCAGGGACTCGATGACGTGGAGGTCGTCTCGTCCCAGCCAGCGTTCAGTTCTCACCGTCACGGTCTGACCCCGGTAATGCTCCAGGACGACCTTGCCTTCCACACATCCTCCCTCATCACTCTTGTCCAGATGGGTCACTCGTCACCAGCCTTCACCGCCACACAGCTTTGCCTTGGGCACGTACACCTGCACACACACACACACACACACAACACACACACACCACACACACACACACACACACACACACAGAGTCCGATGAGTCTCTGAATATTTCACATCAAAAGATTTTCACGACTGCTAATGAAAATCGCTCATGAAAAAAAAAGCAAAGCTTAAACAGTCCACTAAGCGAGGCTAGAACGATTCACGTATTTTGAAATCTGCGAAAGCGGAGTTTCCTTCGCTTCCCAGTACCTTATACATATAACTATGTGTGGACGGTCGTCAGTTCAGAAACAACTGAACTTGTGAGAACTTGGAGAACAGATGACAAAGAACCTGCGTCCATTAATTATTGACAGTTATATCAATGATGGAGATAGAACAGGGAAGCAGACACACACATTTCGCTCTGATGATGATGATGATGATGATGATGATGATGGAGACTTGATATTGCACACGGCTGCACCCTAACTGAGTGCTCATGGCGCTTATGGGGACTCTGTATTTGCTTTCAGTTTGTGTGTGTGTGTGTGTGTGTGTGTGTGTGTGTGTGTGTGTGTGTGTGTGTGTGTGTGTGTGTGTGTGTGTTCTTTTCTTTCTTTGTTTCTTTCTTTAGAAATATAGTTTAAAACAAACAAAAAAATACTACTCATTGTTACCTTGAATTTGACGTTATCCATTTTCCTGCTGGGGTCAAGGTAGAGAGGCGAGTAGAGGTAGCATCCTTTGGCCGGCCATGGTGAGTACTGTTTAGGATACGTACACACGTCCTTGCTCATTCCCTTCACCTCGATCATGTAGGTGAACACACACGGGTACGAGCTGCCGGCTTCCGAGGCGGGGAGGGCGAAGATGTTAAACTTGAAGAGGCCCTTCCTTGGGAACGTGATGCTGAACACCACAGTGTCTCCCTTGGTTTGGGAAAACACGCAGCGACTGCAGTCATAGTCTTTGCTGCCCTGTAACATTCACAGCATTATAAAATATAGCAACCACAGTCAAAGTCTTTACTGCCCTGTAACATTCACAGCATTATAAAGTATAGCGGCCATAGTCATAGTCTTTGCTGCCCTGTAACATTCACAGCATTATAAAGTATAGCGGCCATAGTCATAGTCTTTGCTGCCCTGTAACATTCACAGCATTATAAAGTATAGCGGCCATAGTCATAGTCTTTGCTGCCCTGTAACATTCACAGCATTATAAAATATAGCAACCACAGTCAAAGTCTTTACTGCCCTGTAACATTCACAATATTATTAAATATAGCGGCCATAGTCATAGTCTTTGCTGCCCTGTAACATTCACAGTTCAAATACAGCGACTGTAGCCAAAGTCTTTGCTGCCCTGTAACGTTCACAGCATTATAAAGTATAGCGACCACAGTCAAAGTCTTTACTGCCCTGTAACATTCACAGCATCATGAGTCATGAAATACAGCGACTGTAGCCAAAGTCTTTGCTGCCCTGTACAGTTTACAATATTTAAACATACAGTAGCGACTGCAGTCAAACTCTTTGCTGCCCTGTAACATTCACAATA
Organism: Batillaria attramentaria; assembly: GCA_018292915.2. Taxonomy (NCBI): domain Eukaryota; kingdom Metazoa; phylum Mollusca; class Gastropoda; family Batillariidae; genus Batillaria; species Batillaria attramentaria. The sequence continues at coordinate 413,360 of JACVVK020000081.1, forward strand.
TCTAAATATAGTGACAACAGTTAAACACTTTGCTGGCCAGTAACATTTACAATATCTAAATATAGCGACACAGTCTCTCTCTCTCTCTCTCTCTCACACACACACACACACACACACACACACACACACACACACACACACACACACACACACTCACTCACTCTCTCTCTCTCTCTCTCTCTCTCTCTCTCTCTCTCACACACACACACACACACACACACACACACACACACACACACACACACACACTCTCTCTCTCTCTCTCTCTCTCTCTCTCTCTCTGTTTATCTGACCAGAAAGTGCAAAGAAATTCCTCAGCCGGTGAAGCTCAGATCATTGTAAATGTGTTTGTCAATGCAAATCAATTCGAGTTTCCACCGATAAACTAAAAAAACTAACATGTGCGTGTGTTTACAACCAGGATGTTAGCAGCTGCACAGTCTAACATTACCCTAAAGCCGCCTACATTAACTCTTTGACGACGGAGCGCAATTTCTGACACACGATTTCCTATAGGAAATCGTGTGTCAGAAATTGCGCTCCGTCGTCAAAGAGTTAACCATTCACACAGATACCGGCTAAAGAGAGGCGGCAGCTCAGTGAAAGGAATCACGGGGCATGACGGGAAACGTATAATCGTCTCAACAAAACGCAACTGAAAAGACGATATGTGAGCTGCATGCTTTATACCACGCAGCGAGAGTTGTCTCGGCACCACGGCCCGCACTGTGAGGGCTGAAGGGGATGTGGTATGGAAATCATCTCAATAGATATTCATGAGTAAGGGACGGGTATGTAAACGTGGGTACAAAACATGTTTGTCAGCATAAACGGGTCCTCTCTCACCGCTGGTGCGCCATTTTATATGCATCCATCACTTATCTATGCGCTAACACGCGCGCGCACCGCACACACACACACACACACACACACACACACACACACACACACACACACACACACACACACATGTATGCAGGTCTGACCAAATGTGAGGTCTGACCATTGGAAAATGTGAAATATACTCAACGAATGATTTTACGCCTGCTAGTGGCAACATGTGTCCCAAGTATACAGCCGGAGAAGTCTTAAACTTTATCCTTGACAGCGTGTTCCTGATAGTCCTGATTCCCTTCGCTACCACTTCGGCTAATATGCCACGACCATACGACTACTGCCTTGCCCATAACCAGCTGACCATGCGCCGGCATTGTGTAGACATGGACAGCGACCGTTTCTGTACCGAGGACCAACCCTTTGGAACACACTTCCGCAAAGCATCAGACACACAGACTCAGTCCTAAGCTTTCAGTAAAACGTCCATTAAGACCTGTTTTCAGCACAACAACAATGATGAGTGAATGACAGACACTGTGTGTGTGTGTGTGTGTGTGTGTGTGTGTGTGTGTGTGTGTGTGTGTGTGTGTGTGTTCTTTTAGCTTTTAGTGTTCTTTTTTATCTTTCTAGTAGTTTTTAGTTTCTGTCAGTTATTTTACCTCTGTAAGCGCTTAGAGCTCACAGAGAATAAGCGCAAATAAATATTCAATATTATTATCAGACAATGTTCCTGTACTCACAAACAGTAGTTTGAAGGTGGTTTTGAGGGGTTTGGGCGTCTTGATCTTAATCTCCACCTCATTGTCGCCCACGCTGAAGCTGGCCCCGGGGTGACTGGCCAGCTCCAGTTTCATGTCCTTGAACTGTTGCTTCTGTCCTAGACCTTCCTTCACGTCCGGTTTGTCGTCGGGAAGGTCGCGCACCTCGGCAAGAAAGCTCTTCAGGTCTGATGCCATGGTCAAAGTCAAATTGTCTGGTCACCTGCACACAGACACGTGAGAAACGATGATAGTGTTTTAGAAGTGGCCAAGCAGTCAATTCCAACTTACCACCGTTAACCGGGAAAAGGTCCTATGCGCCCATCAAATCCATGGCGCTTACACCCTGGTCCAGATGATGGTAGATTTGCGTACTGGTCAGTATAGGTACTACGGCTGATGGCACACAGAGAAAACGGCAATATTGGCTGTGGGCCAGAGGAAGGACCGAACATCATGAGGTCGATGAGAATTAGACTGTTTAGTATACCTTTCCACAGTATGGTTGTGTACACTTCCCCCAACCGAAATCTCCACCGGTCCCTCGCTGTGTCTAAAACCACCAGCAAGTGTCCAGATCAATCAATATTAGGCTGCGAAACCCCTGTATACTGACAGGTCTCTGTTGCCCAATATCCGGAACGTGGCGATAGATCAGGGAGATGTTACAGTCAGTGGTGTAGTGGATGGTGCGAGGTCCCACTCACAGATCTATGGGGCCAAGCGTGCGCCACTGACGGGCCGGGCGGTGGAGTTACCATTATCGATCGGAAGATCCGGGATGGATACCAGGGCCCGGGTCTACAAGCCACATCCCGGGGGAAGGGGGGAGGGGGGTCAGACTGTATAATCGTACGCAACTGAGCGTGCGGGAGAGTTTGTGGTACCGAGATACGATGGGTACACTGGTACATGGAGTGAGGACGATACAACACCGGAATGGCCATTGCAAATGTTAGCCCGGCAAGTCCAGAGGCACAGACAGGAGTAACAGCATGTGGATGTGCGGAAGTCACTGTCTGTCTCGGAAGTTAGAAAGGGAAGATAATTAGGGCCTACCTCATCAAGAACGACAAACGCACGATGAAACGCTCCGTTGGAGACAGTCCAGTGTGGACTCAGTACTACGGTACCGGATCATTTTCAACTCTACTTCCTAGTGTATCTTGGCGGCGGCAGTGTCAGTGTTCACCGCAACACATGGCAACACATGGCAACACACGAAATGACGAGGAAGACATTCGCTGGTGGGTTTGTCATTTTAAACAACATTACTGCTGATTACAATCTGCAGTTTGCGTCACTTCACACTGATTGCCGTACTCGGTGCAGTTTCCTTCTTCCTCTTGTAGTTCAAATGACTATTTGGTCTGTCACTATTACACTGGATTTGGTCTAGTGGTTAAGGTACTCGACTTCGGATCCTAAGCTGCCTGGTTCGATCCCTGGTGGGCAGGAAATTATGTGCAGACTCGTTTATGGTGCCTGTTACGCACTCTTGTACACACGCACGCACAAATATCAAGTGTGCACGCTAAAACTCGCGTGTACATCTTCCGAAGAAGAGTAGACTGTGGCCGGTGGCGTGGAGAACAGAAATACTGTCGCACGCACCAAATGAATAGCAGGGTAGAGGTTTGCACATAACGACAGCAGGCTTTCACTGCGTCGTATTCCAGACCTGCGGCACCAGATGAGCATTTCAGTAGAGATGGATATGTGCGTGAAGGAGAAATCTACCATACCATACTTTTAACCACACCCTTTACCATTAACCACATGCTTTACCATTAACCACACGTTAAAGTGTTAATGCCGTCAGTCGGTCTTACTATCTGGTGGCCTACTTGAAACGCACAAACTTCTACCTTTTATTTTTCAAGTTATATTCATTATTGTCTACCACGGCACGCACTTCACTGTTGACTAAGAGCGAGGCAACGTTAGTACTGCATTGGGTACCGCTTGTGGACAAAGACTATCTCGAGATCCGCTCAGTCGGCGTTATGTCGCGTCATTAGCGGATCTGTAGTCTGTGTTATGAGCACACTACGCTGCCAATACATTCCTAGCGTTTTTGTATTCATGCTGCGACCAGTGACAGGGTAGACTGAAAGTGTCACAGTGGGATTAAACACCCCTCACCCGAAGGCTGCGTCCACTACGTATATTGTGGAGAGATTGCTCACTGTGACCAGTGCAAGTGTGAGAGGTCAGCTGTCCACACACACACAGGGTACTGACAGGTGCCAAGTAAACATACTGAGTCACGCGGGTCCACCTATACACACGGACATTCGCTTCTGACGGCGGTTCGCAAACGGGACCTAAGCGCCAAGGATCTGAGAAGCGTTTGAGCCCATCTTCCGGTCTATAAAGGCGGTAGAGACGTGAGCCGTGCAGCTCTAGGTTACAGTTCACGGCCGTCTCTGCTGGTGTGGCAACACGGCGCAAAATCAAATCGATATATTTATCACAGAAATATTCTGGCGTGCCATGGCATCAGAGTGGAGACCACGGTTTACGTTCACAGCATCCAGCGTTATGAACAGACCACCATCTTCAGACTACGAACTGGACACTGCAGACTGCGTGCCCACCTGTGCCGCCTTGGGCTGTCACACTCACCAGACTGTCCGTGCGGAACAGCCCCTCAAACCCCGGAACACATTCTGCAGTCCTGCCCCCTCTTCAAAGAAGCAAGGCCCCCGTTCGATTTTTGGAAGGGGGGCCCGAATATCTTTGGGCCCCCCTTGCTTTTGATAAGAGGAGAGGGGGCCCACCAGACACAATCCTTGGCAGTCAACACACACACACACACACACACACACACACACACACACACACACACACACACACACTCAAACCTCCCCCTCCCCTTCTTCACACCCCCCATCCCCACCCCCGGCTCACCCGACTTAGTGGGCCCCCCTTCCTCTCAGCATCTTCCTACGCGCCTGTGATACGCATTCACAAGTATGAAATGTGCACGAAATGCCAAACTGGAGGGGCCGCGGAATGGACAGCAATCACACACCGTGCAATGCTGCATGCAAGGGGAAAAAGGGTGTCGCGCTTTGCCTTGTACAGCAATCACACACCATGCAATGCTGCATGCAAGGGGGAAAAGGGTGTCGTGCTTTGCCTTGTACAGAAATCACACACCATGCAATGCTGCATGCAAGGGGAAAAGGGTGTCGTGCTTTGCCTTGTACAGCAATAACACACCATGCAATGCTGCATGCAAGGGGAAAAAGGGTGTCGTGCTTTGCCTTGTACAGCAATCACACACCATGCAATGCTGCATGCAAGGGGAAAAGGGTGTCGTGCTTTGCCTTGTACAGCAATCACACACCATGCAATGCTGCATGCAAGGGGAAAAAGGGCGTCGTGCTTTGCCTTGTACAGCAATCACACACCATGCAATGCTGCATGCAAGGGGAAAAGGGTGTCGTGCTTTGCCTTGTACAGCAATCACACACCATGCAATGCTGCATGCAAGGGGAAAAGGGCGTCGTGCTTTGCCTTGTACAGCAATCACACACCATGCAATGTTGCATGCAAGGGGAAAAGGGTGTCGTGCTTTGCCTTGTACAGCAATCACACACCATGCAATGCTGCATGCAAGGGGAAAAAGGGCGTCGTGCTTTGCCTTGTACAGCAATCACACACCATGCAATGCTGCATGCAAGGGGAAAAGGGCGTCGTGCTTTGCCTTGTACAGCAATCACACACCATGCAATGCTGCATGCAAGGGGGAAAAGGGTGTCGTGCTTTGCCTTGTACAGCAATCACACACCATGCAATGCTGCATGCAAGGGGAAAAAGGGTGTCGTGCTTTGCCTTGTACAGCAATCACACACCATGCAATGCTGCATGCAAGGGGGAAAAAGGGTGTCGTGCTTTGCCTTGTACAGCAATCACACACCATGCAATGCTGCATGCAAGGGGGAAAAAGGGTGTCGTGCTTTGCCTTGTTTTGTGTGATGAGCTCGCGTTAGACAAAAAATTATGGAATGGGTGAGGCTATTAATTTTCAGGTTGGTGGGCAGCGGTGTGTGTGTGTGTGTGTGTGTGTGTGTGTGTGTGTGTGTGTGTGTGTCTGTCTGTCTGTCTGTCTGTCTGTCTGTCTGTCTGTCTGTGTGTGTGTGTGTGTGTGTGTGTGTGTGTGTGTCTGTGTCTGTGTGTGTGTGTGTGTGTGTGTGTGTCTGTGTGTCTGTGTGTCTGTCTCTGTGTGTGTGTGTGTGTGTCTGTCTGTCTGCCTGTCTGTCTGTCTGTCTGTTCGAGATCGACGTCTTCTGCTAACCGCAAGGGTTATTTCCAAACTATGATTAATTTCACCCAAACGGCTTTACATGATCTTTCCAGGATTCGAACCTACAACCATCAAGAGACGTTCCTAAGTTTTACCTAGCCCGACAACAGAGATGAAAATGAGATAATTATGCTGTGTAAATTTCGTTGCTGCGCGTTTCAACAGTAATGTCGTTTTGATTACAAGTACTTCATTATAACAGCCAAGGGGAAGTAACTCTGGCTAAAAGGATTCCCGATAGCTCACCTACTACATCAACCATTCACTGATTGTCAGACTGCCCGGCTTTGGCCAAGGCCAGCTGCAGTTACTCATTTTGTAAACAGACACGCGGACACACAGGCAGACAAGAGTGTCCCATTCACCGCTGTTTTCCCTGTCGTGCTGTCCTGACTCATAGGGTGACATTATTTCTTACACACAAAAACCGGATTAAGGCAGAATACTCCGTCTTTGCAAATTTAGAATGCACGTATGTCAAACCTACCTCAGCCTTAGGGCACGAGAATGGTGAAAAGCACAAGATTCAGTGTAGCTGCACGAAGCAAGGCAACACTACCAGCAAGTCCGGTGGCACGTACACTGAGATCGTGAGCTGGTGAAGTACAAAGAGTGGCGTCAGTCCCAGTTGTATGTATATATATATACTACAGCGAGTCCCAACTGTATATGTATACTATAGTGTGACTTTGTGGACGTGGGGCAGCAGGCAAGTAGCCGGGGTGACTGTTCGGTACACAATGACTAACGCGGGACCCGGCGAGAGAAACACATAGAGACAGAACCACAGCGTGGAGAGAAGGTAGAGAAATTGGCTGACTTTGTCCAATCGTCTTGCTTTACGCATACCCAACCATGTTTACCGCCAACCACACCTGATGATATTTATGACGTAGGGGCTTGGGGGGAGGGGGGGGTAAGAGGGGAAGGGCATGAGATAAGAGAGACTTGACCTTTTAATTCCGACAGTGAAATGTGATCACAGCGGTGGGAGAGACCGCCGCCCACCCCGGGTACCGACACTGACAGACAATAACCTCACGCAATGAAAGCGTCACTTGATCTTTGCCTGTTTGACGATCTGGTGTCAGTGACGGTTCACAGGCAGTGTAGCGCATCACAAACATCCTCAAGTACACTGGACCCTGACACTGTGTCATACTGGGAAATTCACTGAGTCGCTGGCTGGTTTGAAACTCTGGCTGTAGACCTAGGAACAATTCTTCACCCGGTCAGATGATACACTGGAGACTCTGGAAAGTTTTCACGCTCAAACTCATGTCACAGGTCCGGATGTGTGTGTGTGTGTGTGTGTGTGTGTGTGTGTGTGTGTGTGTGTGTGTGTGTGTGTGTGTGTGATCTAAATAATCCGGATAATCCTTATCTGCTGGCATTGTAAGGTTTTCGTGGAATCAGTTTAAAATATAACCTGAGAATGCGTTCCAAGAATATTAACTGAAATCGACACGTCATCCTTGAGCCGGTCTCACTTGAAATGTCGGTAAACGTGTGTTCCCTACACTCCTTACAGCAAATACCGCCACCAGGGGGGGGGGGGGGGGGGGTGTTTGGGGGTTTAACGTCCTTTTCCACCACATACGGGTGATATCAAAGACGGGGCTACGATGAAAAAGTCAGCACAAATATTTGGCCTTAGCCGGGATACGAACTCACGACCCGAGCATTAGACGTCCAACGCTCTACCATTCGGCCACCCCGGCTTTCCCCACGGGGAATCACCACGTCAAGTTCTTGATTGCGACTGCTGCACTGCAGCGACACATTTTCCGCAGGGAATGTGTGTGTGTAGGGGGGGGTGGTGGGGGGAGGCAGGGAATGCTGAGTTTTTAGCAAGCCTCCATTTACTGAAAACAAATCGCGGTCTACAGATGTATAAAGAGCTTAAATCTGATTCTTCAAGACACTGATAGCGTTTATCACGCAGACTACTAGTAGCTATCCACGCCGGGAAAGCCCACCACCACCACCACCACCACCACCACCAAAGACAAGACAACACAGCTCAATCTTAGACTGATAAATTCAGCCGGCTGGGTGGGCAAACTGTGCACTGTGCTACATTAATTCTGTATGCAAGTCTAGCTATCCATAAAATATGATTTATGATGCAGTTCAGTTCGCTGAATCGCTCTGTTTGTTTCCTGTGGCAGCTGCGACTGACACGATGACTCATACACACACTTGGAGTTGTCGCTGTACCACCACCACCACTCATGCTGTGTGGGCACAACAGCAACAATCTGTGCATAAAGGAGATCTCCTTGCTAAACTCTGAATTTAAAACATAACTCGACGTCCACTATGTCCAAGGTATCTGTATTTCAGAATCTGATTTGGAATACGCAGCAGCGAAATGATTTTAAAGTCCAAGAATATCGACAGTTAATTCAGTAGTAAAAAGGCTAGACTGAAGCGTCACGGATTTGAGAAAAAAAAGGGTCCTTTTATTCCTTGACGGTAGAAATAAACAAAAGATTGCCCTGTTCTGGTTGTAAGTTTCACTTCACCCGCTCAATCGCCGTGTTTACTGTTTAGCCCTGAAAACACGAACACTAACAGTAACACGCAGTACTACGCACGGACACACTTGCACTACGGAGATATTCGCTGCCTAGAGTGAGGAGCGGGTACAAGATAAATAACAAGAAGAATAGAGACAGACAGACTGACAGACAGACAGACAAAGGTAAACTTTTGACTGAGAAACATGGAATGTAAAATGAACGGCCTCAGTCTCATAATGCCTTGCTGCAAAACAACCCGGCGATACAGAAAACTAATTAATGCATTTTTCCTGTGAAACCGGGTTGTCACCTCAACGTGTCTCTTGCTTGGTAATCTTCAACACCAAACCAACAACCTAAAACAATAAACAGGCAGCAGCTAACGAATTTACCTGGAAAATCAGTCAGTTGTGCAGAACGTATCCAAATCGTGTGTACACGGTAACGACAGAGTCAGTTGGTGTGTGTAGTATCATAGATCTCCCCGCACCGGCCGGCTAGAGCACAGCATCAGATCTGTCGTGACACGAAGGGTGGAAGTGACACAGGGCGACACAGGCGGGCGCGCGTTTCTCTACATTTAGCAACACAAACAGCGCATTCTGACGACGGAGACTCTCTCTTCCTTGGCCTGCACTGTCACCGTGTGTTAGTGTGGGCCACACAGTTAACCCATAACATGCCAGGCCAGGCCCTGCCCGTACACTCTCCACTCGGCAACATTAAGATGACTAATTATAGTCACTCCGGCCAGTATGTCGCAACCCTCTGTAAACGCTGTCATTCCGAGAGCAAAAGTCGTGAAAAAAATGAATAATAAGTAAATGCACGTAAAAAAAATGGTTAAATTGATAAGTGAATAAAACATGTGTGTGTAAAATATGGCATCGCTTATTCGGGCCGATCGTCGGGTTCCCCCCCCCCCCTCCGTTAGCATATAAAAATTCAAAATTAATGCCGGCAATTAATTAAAACTAATAAATTTCGAAACTAAAATAGCTGAGGTGCCCCTTCGTACCACGTGATCGTTTGTGTTGATTTGTGGTGTTAGAATGCGTCTGATTCACGTGAGCATGCGTATTGGGTTCAGTTCGCGGCGTTTTCAGTGACTAGTATCGCAGCTGGGTAAAGTGTCTATATAATTTATTATTATTATTGTTAGTAGTAGTAGTAGTAGTAGTGGTAGTAGTAGTAGTAGTAGTAGTAGTAGTAGTAGTGGTAGTAGTAGTAGTGGTAGTAGTAGTAGTAGTAGTAGTGGTAGTAGTAGTAGTAGTAGTGGTAGTAGTAGTAGTAGTAGTAGTAGTGGTAGTAGTAGTAGTAGTAGTAGTAGTGGTAGTAGTAGTAGTAGTAGTAGTAGTAGTGGTAGCAGTGGTAGTAGTCTTATCATCACCATCACTATAGTCCTTTTAATATGTGGCATCAGTCTACACAGATGTCGCATGACGATCCCCACGACGAGAAACGCGCTCCAGTTGTGTCTACGTGTATGTCCAGTCAGATAAAGATGTCCAGAAACCCCAACGTTTCCTCAAATATGGCGTGTTTGGTTGTGGTTGTGAGCAGACGACAACTGCTTGGTGTAAATCCTAATAAGTTGCGATGCGGTCTAAGGACGAGTTGTTTCCGTACCGATGACGTTGTGGTGTGTTTTTCAAGAACAACCAATCCCGTGTTGACATATTTTACACGTATGGTGTTCTGAAGGTAACATTCCATGGATATAAAAGTGAGGGGGGGGGGTAGGGGGGGATTTAGCGGATGAGTTATCGTTATTTGGAACATTTCAATCTGTTGTGTAACAATTGTCAACATTTCTTCATTGGTCAGTGGAGACACACGCAAAATCCCCAAAATCCCCAAAATCCCATACTGACATGACTGACAACATGGATATCTCAGGAGCTTAGGCCAAGGTCACGTAAAATGATGGATAACCAGCATAGCGAGTGGCAGAGGGTTTAGTGCTGGAGTGAGGAAATGGCCGACACTGCTCTCCAGCTCACGGGGTCAAGCACCTCTTCAGGCTGTGCAAAGAGGTCCTTACATTCATTCAGCCCAAATTTACACCGCCATCAAATGTGTATGATAATCTGCACGAGCATAGACCCTCCCTTTTTCACTGCCGCCCTCCAGCTGTGTGGAGAGGAGAGATTAGGAACTGGGAAAGTTAGGCCAGCAGTCAGTGGAATTTGGCGAGTAGATAAACGGACGTGCCATGTGCCGAAAAAAACTATGAAGATTACATTGACACACATGTCCGGTACATGCTGGGTGCAAAAGAGGTTTATTGATTTAATACTCTCTCTCTCTCGCTTTCTCTCTCCTCGGGGAGCCAGGGTGGCCGAATGGTAGAGCGTTGGACTTCTAACGCTCGGGTCGTGAGTTCGTATCCCGGCTGGGGCCAAATACTTGTGCTGGCTTTTTCATCGCTGCCCCGTCTTTGATATCACCCGTATGTGGTGGAAAAGGACGTTAAACCCCCAAACATCCACGCACCCACCCTCTCTCTCTCTCTGCCGGTATGAGTTTTAGTCTACTATAAATTTTTAATCGGCACTGATAGACTGAGCGAATATCAGTGTTTCGGGCGTTCACTGCTTCAATAAATTCAGTGTGTTTTGCCCTATCGTAGTTGGTGCTGATTTTTTGTTGTTGTTGTTGTTGTTTTACAGAATTGTATACTGTCAGCAGAGGTTCCGCCATTTTAAGGCGTTGATACACTTGAAATAAAGTTCACATCTATGTGCGGGTTGTCCACTATTTCTCAGTGTGCGTACATTTGACTGACATCTGACAAACAGAGCTGCCGGGTAGCGGACCGACATCTAGATGCTGTTAGACAGTCACGGGGAACATTTCCGCTTGTTTTGCCGACAGATTGGTTTTATTGCTGCCGTTTTTGTCATTCAAGGAGACTGGGGTACTGGACATGTCTGGGGTTTTTTTTGTTGTTGTTGTTGTTGTTGGGTTTTTTTGTTTGTTTTTTGGTTGTTGTTTTTTGTTGTTGTTGTTTTCGCGTCTTCGTGCGTTTAACAGATTGTCGCCAGGACCAGTGCGTATGGTACACATCAAGTCATGTTGACACAGATACACTGAACAAATGATGCAGCACGAGGTGTACCGGAAGTGACACGAGTGTTGTAGCCTCGAGTTTCCGTCTGATTCAGGCTACCATTGGGAGTGTGACGTGACCACGCCCTGTACTGCGTGTGGTGACAACAATACAACAATGACAAACAGCACCACCACTGTTCCCTGTGCCACTCTTGACCCTGACACATCGCTCTGGTTAGCATTGTGTTCTATGTGTGTTTGGCGAGTCGGGGGTGATATTGTGGCCACACCCTGTGATGAAGATGGTGACAACACTAAAACAATAAATACATACAATACGTTCCTTACGCTGCTTCCTCAGTCTGACACGTCCTTCTGGCCTGCTCCATATCTTGTTCCATTTGGGGTTGGAGCGAGGGGGTGGGGGAGGGGTGCGGGGGGGGGGGGGCGTGGGAAGAAGCGATGTGATATGAGACATTCAGTTGCCGTTGGAAGAGATTTTTTTTTATTATTATTTGAAAGAGGACAAAACCTTACGCCTATAGCTTGTTGAGCAATAAATAGCAACCGAAGCATAGGCCAAAATGAAGATAGCAATCACTGAAGCAGAAATACACACACACACACACACACACACACACACACACACTGACACCTCTACCCCCTCCCCCAACCCTCCACCACTGCGACATTTTACACGCATAGATAGTAATCAGCTGCAGGTAATCAGAGGACTTCCCACCTACCCGCTTTGTACCGACAAGATGATTCCTGATACCCGTTTGCGCGCGAGTGTTTGTTGGCGAATGTTTCACGAGGGATTGTCGCGGTCACATGGTGCTAGAGAAACCTTCACGGGAAGCAGCAGGCGTGTATCACGTGTGGATCATCCGGCGGGCGGCGGGCGGGGGGGCCAGTTAGTCATGAGGACGCCAACCCTGTACCCGGGTCCTCGCTTCTCTTGGCCCCTGCGATGACGGCCAAGTCGGGCTAACAGAGACCAAGCCGAGCTAAGTGACACCTAAGAAGGAAAAAACAAAAATACTCGGTGACAAGGGGTGGACTGTAGCGAACAACTTTGAGGTCCCAGTGTTATTTCACAGTCAGTGTGCACAGAAGCGGTGAAAACTGTCGCATTTTAATCAGCACAGCACATTTTCAGCCTGGTTAGAGATTATTTCCTGCATGAGTTGTCCCTCGTGCATACACAGACCCGCAGCAAGCATGCATTTTTCGTGGGAGCTTTGTGCTCTGCCACGAAAAATGCGTGCTTGTTGCGGCAAGGGAGACAACACAGGCAGGAAATACTCTCTAACCAGGCTGAAAATGTACTGTGGCAGTGTGCTGGTAAAATGCGACAGATTTCATCGCTTCTCTGCACACTGTGAAATAACACTGGGACCTCAAAGTTGTTCGTAACTGTCCACTTTCCTTGTCACCGAGGGTTTTTTTTTTTTTTTTTTTAAGTATCACTTAGCTCGGCTTGGTCTCGGTTAGCCCGACTTGGCCGCCGTCATCGCAGGGAAAAAAGAGAAGCGAGGACCCGGGTACAGGGTTGTGAGGACGCTATCTTCTGGGAGAAAGTAACGCGATACGGGGGAGATATTAAAATTTAGGGGCCCCGGGGAGACGGGAGGAGAAGGGGGGGGGGGGCAGCTATCGTTAATCTGCACCATGGTTATTATCTACTGAGCATGTTGTGTACGATGCAATATGTCAGGGCAGCGTGACTGACATGGATGAGTCAGTCACGGTACCTAGTAACTCTAGCGTTGTCAGTCCGGGAGTAACTATCTGCATTTGAACAGTTCGCCAGCAAACCAGTACGACAAAAACCAGAAGCTTTTTTTTCCCGGTCTAGTTCAGTTCAGGGTGTCGCTTGTGTGCATAGAACAGCCTATTCTCGCTCCATTCCATCTCCGGCCATAAACCTGAGACTGCGCTCTCTCTCTCTCTCTCTCTCTCTCTCCTCAAGGTAACACTCAGTAACATGTGAATATGCTTCAGTTGACGACCATCCGCTGGGCAGTCTCTAGAAGCAGGTTTACCAAGCAGTCTTTTGAACATTCTTTGTGTTCGAGAGGGCATTTTCTGGTATTGGTGCGTGGATGGAAATAAATCAGTGAAACCTGACCCAATGCTTTGCCCACCCCTCCCCCCTCCCCCCCCCCCCCCCTATTGAAACAAACAACACTATAATGCAGTGGGGCAAGTTAGTCGATGGCCCTTTGGCTTTGCACTTTTCATTTTTAATGAAGTGCATGATATGGCACAATGTTTTGTCGTACTGATTATCATTATGTGTGGTATAGATTAGATGGGACTCAAAACCACAGTATACCTGTTGTTGGTCACCAGTAAACTGTCAACTAAGTGAAAGGGGGCGTGAAGGGGTGAGGGGGGTGGATGGGGGGGGGGGCTCAATATTGCTTTATGGACTATTTTGCGCCGTATGGACCATTGAGTGTAGTTTTGTTTCAAAGCCCATCATGATACACCTTTGTCCTTAATGAAAACAGAGATGCACGTAACCTTGTCAAGAAGTACTGGGGTGGTTTGGTATCCGCGGAATTTTAAAATGCACACCTGTGTCGAGGTAGTTAAGTCAGACTGACAGTGAAATACAGTGACACACAAGTGACTGTTGACACA
>JACVVK020000081.1:430000-440000 GCA_018292915.2 Batillaria attramentaria
TATACACTCCAACCATGAACATAGATACTGAAAATGCATAGCTGTGCAACATAATGGAGGTTTCTTGTTGACACAGAAGAACACGACAGACGAAACACTAACGTCGGCTGTACAGACGGCGTAACTACTGGCAATGAGCCAATGAACAGAACATTCCCCAGACAACACACTGCTGGATGCCTCCAGCGGAAAGTTTATTTAACAAATACACATTTAACAAGCAGCACAGATACAAATTACGCAATACGAACAGAACCAGATATCCGGCTGACTGAAACTTGATGACACAAATAAAAGCATCCAGTAACGAAATGATAATACAGACACGTGACTGGAACGTACTGACCAACAAAACACGAGACTCCCTTATACGGAGTAACCAATAGTGGCAAGCAATAATCCTATAATTATAGTGGGGTTCCATCACGGAAACAAAGTGGCCAAGTGTGGCAAGCAATACTTCTATAACAAGACATTGACTTTCAGCCGTCTGATGGTGTACAGTACACATAACATCACGATTTCTCTGCTCTTCTTGAAACATACAAGATGAGGTGATTGTTGTTTACTGTTGTCAAGTCGTTGTTTGTTTAGTTGTTTGTTTTTTGAAGCAATGAAAAGAAGGTGGTTGTTGTCTTCCTTCAGTATTGCAATACATCTGATTAATACCAGAACGGTACTTCAAAAACTGATGACACTGAAACACTTATAGCAGTACTGAAGACAGCATAAAGGTCAACATGTTTAATAATCACAAACGCACATTGGACAATTCTCATTATTATCATCCAACGCACACGTAAAACCTTTCGCTGAAGAAGAGGAAATCTACGACTAAACTCCAAGTGTAATTACATACATGTGGTACGCCACACATTGCTAACAAAGTACCTAACGTTGAGACTACATTCAAACCCAGATGGAGCACTGAGATTTCCGACAGAAGCCGACTGACTATTAACTGGGCGAAAAATCTGGCTAGATACACGCGCTACGACAAAACAACACGTAGAAATGCTACAGTGTGACTAGATGCAAAAATATACTCCGTCAACTAAAAAGGCTCTTGCCTATATACATACAATGACAGCACGTTATCGTGAACATGTATATATGAAAGTATGGAAACATTCGCTCACTGAAGTTTGGTGTCAAGACATGGACAGAGTGGTTACTGTAGCAAAGATTTCTTGTGGCTGAAGGCCGCCTACCATGGGTTCGTCACAATCACAGATGGTATCATAGTAAAAACATTACACAGACATTTCCCTCAAGATTCACATGTCGTCAGCATATGTGTGCATATGCCACTCGTTAGACTACATCAAGTGACGACTGAAGCTCGTAGTGATAGCTCTGTTCACTGATGCCAGTCATAGACCTCTGGTGTGCACATGAAAGGTCGCAATCTTTCTTTACAAGATCTACCAGGCGCAATCTTTGACACTGATGGAAGGGTGCACAAGATTTCTGATAAAGAAGATGTGATAATGGTCCTGTGTGGTATTAGCGTCAGTCATATGATAGCCAGTTCCTGGACATGTGGCGTGCCCTTGTATGCCGTGTGCAGTAGTACGCATTCACAGATAACAAACCAACCCGCATATCAAAAGGAATCACTCACACGGTGCTGATAATCAGACGCATACTCCGTCATCACTGGTCTTCTGTCACCATACAACTGGACCGCTTAACTGGTCATCATCCATATCTTCTAAATGTCTTGACTGCTTGACTTGTTTTCTTATACTGCCGGAGACGTGGTATCCATAGCATGCATCGCAACATCCCAAACGACTGACACTCACAATTTTCTGGTTTCCCAGTGCTGACCAGGTGAAGCGGCCATTTTGTTTAATTTCACAAAGGACATGTTTGCCCAGTATTCACAAATCATCTTTGTCTATTTGCCTCAAACAAAAACGCAACTAGTAGGTACTAGCATTGCTCGTAACACAGCACTCATAGTGGCTAGATAGTGATTAGAAACAAATCTCGGGTATCCTGCCCATTTTTTTTTTTCTTTTCTGTTTTCACGGTAGCTCAGTGCACAGTCAGAGCCAATGCTTACTCATTGCCGACTAAGTGGAACGTACAGACATCTAGACATATTTCGCCTGCCTAACAGTAACCAGCACGTCCGAAATGAGAACGCCTTTTGTGCTGAAGCGGGACGTGCAGACACAAAGCTTCTCTCACTCGCTCACCAATGATGCCCATGAAGATGAAATTATCCGAAACTTGCGCACGCGCAGATAACCACGTGAAGTGATGTCACATCCTGTCTCTACACGACGTACTCGAGCAGCGTGGCGAACTTGGTGTCGTCATCACCGAAGCAAGCGTTGAGAGTGACCTTGACATTCTTGTTGCGGTGCTTGTCGAGAGAGGCGGTGCCTTCCCACGCATCCCCACTGCCTTTCTTCAGTTGAAACCACTCTCCCGCCGCCACTACCGCCACCTGGTTAGCGCCCGGGATCAGGGCCTGTAATCCAAACAGGAAAAAAGCACGGTCATGAGTTTGGTCACAGCTACCGACACCCCCTAGTAAATGTTGTCAGGGAGCATCGTCATCTGTCCGATATCGTTTGCATTAGGTACCTTGCTTGATTGATTGTGAGGGGTTTAGCTTCCTTTCCATACACACACATCCACGCCCCCCCCCCCCCCCCCCCCCGCAAGCCCTCACCCCCCCCCCCCCCCCCTCTTGCCCCAATCCGTCCTCAGTGACTCAACCAACAAGCAACAGAAAGTGCGAGTTACGGAGCCCTAGCTTAAAGTTAACGTTACAAAGTGTGAATGACGGAGCCCTAGCTTAAAGTTAACGTTACAAAGTGTGAATCACGGAGCCCTATCTTAAAGTTAACGTTACAAAGTGTGAATTACTGAGCCCTACTTTAAAGTTAACGTTACAAAGTGTGAATTACGGAGCCCTAGCTCAAAGTTCACGTTACAAAGTGTGAATTACGGAGCCCTAGCTTAAAGTTCACGTTACAAAGTGTGAATTACGGAGCCCTGCCTTAAAGTTAACGTTAAAAAGTGTGAATGACGGCGTAAACGTTACAAAGTGTGAATGACGGTGTTAACGTTACAAAGTGTGAATGACGGTGTTAACGTTACAAAGTGTGAATGACGGAGCCCTACCTTAAAGTTATGCTATAAAGTGTGAATGACGGAGCCCTACCTTAAAGTTAACGCTATAAAGTGTGAATGACGGAGCCCTACCTTAAAAGTTGACGTTACAAAGTGTGAATGACGGAGCCCTACCTTAAAGTTAACGCTACAAAGTGTGAATGACGGAGCCCTACCTTAAAGTTAACGTTACAAAGTGTGAATTACGGAGCTCTAGCTTAAAGTTAACGTTACAAAGTGTGAATTACGGAGCCCTATCTTAAAGTTAACGTTACAAAGTGTGAATAACGGAGCCCTAGCTTAAAGTTAACGTTACAAAGTGTGAATTCCGGAGCCCTACTTTAAAGTTAACGTTACAAAGTGTGAATTACGGAGCCCTAGCTCAAAGTTCACGTTACAAAGTGTGAATTACGGAGCCCTAGCTTAAAGTTCACGTTACAAAGTGTGAATTACGGAGCCCTGCCTTAAAGTGGGCGTTAACGTTACAAAGTGTGAATGACGGTGTTAACGTTACAAAGTGTGAATGACGGTGTTAACGTTACAAAGTGTGAATGACGGAGCCCTACCTTAAAAGTTGACGTTACAAAGTGTGAATGACGGAGCCCTACCTTAAAGTTGACGTTACAAAGTGTGAATGACGGAGCCCTACCTTAAAGTTAACGTTACAAAGTGTGAATGACGGAGCCCTACCTTAAAGTTAACGTTGTGGAGTCTGGAGGAGGAGTTGAGAACGAGTGGAGAGTAGAGATAACACCCGTTCCTCCATGGCGCGTACTGCTTGGGGAACGGGTACACCGCCTTCAGGGCGCGCTTGCAGTCAATCAGATAATTGAAGACGTTGGGAAGAGATTTGCCGTCGTCAGTGGTGGGTGTGGCGAAGATCTGGAACTTGTACCACCCGTGTTCTGGGAAGGTGATGACAAAGCTGATGATATCCTTCTGGGTCTGTGTGAAGACATACTCCGGAAATTCCTTCTCCGTGCGGCACTGTCAACGACAAACATGATTGGTCAGTTTGTTTGTCACACGTCTACGTCTACGCTTAAATTCTCATACTCTGGTGCATTCATGTGGAACAAGGTACCACCTGAGGTCCAACTGCCCAATAATTTCTCAAGGTTCAAGGTTAAGGTGCGTTATTATTTTTCTCGCTAACCACTGGGGTTTTTTGTTTCCTCGATTACTGCGTTAGTTAATTCATTTCTTCTTCTATGCGTATGTGCCGCAATGAAAAAGATTATTGTTTACGTAAGCATTTACACTGTAATGTACGCGAAATGTACCGTAAAGTGTGCAAGACTGCAGGCGTGAGGACACACGTTAAGCTTGGGGTCACGTTTGATGTTATTTGAAGTACCCTGTGGCCAGTGTGCTAGTTTGTCACGAAAAAGCATGATTTTCGTGACAATAAAAATCACTTTTTTTTTGTCACGAAAAAGCATGATTTTCGTGATTTTTGTATTATGTAGGTCAAACTGCATGCCAGGCGGCCGCAACAAGAGGCAAGCTGCCAGTGAACCTGGGACTTTTTGCACAGAGGTCGTGCACAAGTGACGCAAGCGGATTTTGTGTGAACTGGCTCTCTGGCCTAAACAGAAAGTAGACGTGCATTACTCCAGTGAGGCCTGAGCGGAAAGGAGACATTCAAAAACTCCTGTCAGGTGCGTGCCCTTGAATGGTCTGTGCATGGTAATTTTTGTTTCTAGTTTTACGGGGTTTCTATGATGCCTGAGGCGAATATGGAATATAACAGGCATTTTGAGGCCTGCAAGTGCGGGTCATTCCGTGTCCGCCACGACAGATAGTAAGAGAGACCTGTGCGTCAACTGTCTTATCCTAGGAAAACAAAGTTTCAGTCAGTCGGTCAGTTACTTTGTAACTTGAATAACGACACTGACATGAATTACAGGGAAATGTTTAACTGTGTAACACACCCACCTGGATCAGAATGAACGTGCTCTTGAGTGGAACTCACCTGGATCAGATTATTGGGTGATTTTGTTCGAGACTGATCTGGATCAGCTTTAAGTTCTAGAGCGAGACTCACATGGACCAGATGAAAGTGTTCTAGAGCGAGACTCACATGGACCAGATGAAAGTGTTCTAGAGCGAGACTCACGTGGACCAGATGAAAGTGTTCTAGAGCGAGACTCACGTGGACCAGATGAAAGTGTTCTAGAGCGAGACTCACGTGGACCAGATGAAAGTGTTCTAGAGCGAGACTCACGTGGACCAGATGAAAGTGTTCTAGAGCGAGACTCACGTGGACCAGATGAAAGTGTTCTAGAGCGAGACTCACGTGGACCAGATGAAAGTGTTCTAGAGCGAGACTCACGTGGACCAGATGAAAGTGTTCTAGAGCGAGACTCACGTGGACCAGATGAAAGTGTTCTAGAGCGAGACTCACGTGGACCAGATGAAAGTGTTCTAGAGCGAGACTCACGTGGACCAGATGAAAGTGTTCTAGAGCGAGACTCACGTGGACCAGATGAAAGTGTTCTAGAGCGAGACTCACGTGGACCAGATGAAAGTGTTCTAGAGCGAGACTCACATGGACCAGATGAAAGTGTTCTAGAGCGAGACTCACATGGACCAGATGAAAGTGTTCTAGAGCGAGACTCACGTGGACCAGATGAAAGTGTTCTAGAGCGAGACTCACATGGACCAGATGAAAGTGTTCTAGAGCGAGACCTAGACCGAAGGATGTTTCACTTGACCATTGCGACCGAGTTCGTGACTTTTTGGCTTCTAATAGTAGAGAAATACGACTTCCTTTGAGCCTACCGTCCGTTTTGGAACGCTGAGACTGGGACTCAAAAAAGCTGATTAAAAAAGTAAATAGCAACCAGTCAGCGCCGTCTAGCTGGTCCTCAGTCCGCAACCAAATAGCGTCAGTACGCGGTACACTTCTAGAACTGACACCACAATGGTCTCAGATGCTGATTCTGATGCACAGAGTCAGCGCACTTGGTGAAAAGTTTTCCACACGCTGTTGTATGTCTGTCGTGGGTATTGAGACTTTAAAATGTTCTACAGGCAGACTAACCTGGATCAGATTAAAGGTGCTCTTGAGCGGGACCGGTGACCGGATCTTGATCTCCACCTCGTTGTCGGTGGGGATGGTGAACTCGGCCTCCTTGTGACTCACACACTCCAGACCTATCTCCGCAAACTTGGGCTGTTGGCCCAGGTAACCCTCGGGCACTTCCGGCTTGCCCTCAGAGTGCGCCATGGTCAATGGTTCAAATCCTCGTCACGTCACAACACAACACAAGAGAGAGGGGTGGCGGTGGAACTGAACAGGCCGGCGGATTGAGGGGGTAAATGTTGTGGAATGCTGGCTTGGCGGGATAGCTGGGCGGGAAGAGGACTGGTAGATCGGAGTCGTGCAAGTGATGAGTACGGGAGTTGGTTCCGATGCCTACATGCAATTTTGGGGAGTTTGCCGGCAAAAGTGAGCCAGTCTGCGAACCTCTTATATACACGGTGGCGGAGGCCTGCACGAGGGCTCCGAATTTCACTATACCGCCAGTCAGCTTCCAAACACCTGACGGGAGAGAGATAGAGAGAGAGAGAGAGGAGGGGGGGGGGGTACTTGGGGGGTTGCTGGCAGGGTGATTAACAGATACGTGGCGGCAAACGTTGTTGGTTTTAAGGTAGAGGAACCGCTGAGATGAGTTTAAGGAATGGAATGCGAGTTTCTGTACTGTCTAGTGAAGCCGCGTTTCTAGTATCGGCGGTGTAAAACAGTGAATGTCAGTTACGCAGCTCAGTGTCAGTACTAAACTACATTGCTATACAACAAAGGGTAGAATGTATATGCAAGCAATACTTACTAAGAACAGAAACTTAGACTCTTTTTGCTGACATCAGTAATTACGTACATATTCAACCCAGTGATGTTTGTTTGTCTGTTTGTCTGCCGGGTTTCAGTGTTGGTTGGTTAGTTGGTTGGCTGGTTTTGTTTTAAATAAACCTCCGTCCCAAAAGAACTTGGACTGGTATGATTAATCAGTTACGAGAACAATGGTACGTTAGAGACCACAAGCAATACTTGATAATTATATATAAGTCATTAAGAGTGTTACTCAAGAGTCTTAAGTGATATCCATTCGGCTACTGTACTGTAGTACTCGAGCTGCGTAAGCATCGTCTTGAGAAACAAGTTGTGATGCTGGCGACTATGACTCGATGCTGTTGCGTCACACAGTGGTGAAAATCTTCGGCCAATCGTGCACAGACTAATACTGTTTTCTTGTCCTCAAAGCATGAGAGGACAGCCGAGCAAGAGTAGTAGCATACAGGTGACATCAGACATATGCCGTTGCTGCTGGACGACACCGTGTCAGTCGCTATGCGCTGCACGTGACAAACGGCCATGCACTGAGGTATCATCATCAAATAACTAACTACCAGTGTAGTACAGTCGGCTACTCTGCGCTGCCGATACTACTAGTAATACAGATGATTGTAAATGTCATGACAAATCCTGTCAGTCCATCACGGTTATGACAGAACTGACAATGATCAGATCGGAGTAGTCTGACTACAGCTCTGAGTTAAACGATCTAACATGATCCTGGGTATGTCATAAGAAGTTGTCAGTTGTTAAATGGGCCTATAAGGCACACGTGGAAAGTAGTGTTAAGTGGGCTGTTGATTTTCAAACCTTTGTCAAAATGTTTGTGCATATCATTCACCTTAGTATTTATTAATCGTGCAATTAAGTCCGCCCCGTGGTGATTGAATGTATAATTATGTACTGTGTTAGGGCTCCTTGGGCTGATATCCGGGGAAAAAAGCATCTGGAAAATCCTGAATCTTCAATGATGAAGAAAGAAACAACTTGAATGAAAAATGTAGCATGCCTTTCCTAATTGCGGGTGAGTCATTAGCTAAACTATGTTCAGTGCGTTACTGATGTTTCGCCGAAGTGGCAATTCAACAAAAACTTCTATTTTGGGGACAAGCTACAGCTACTGGCAAATTCACCGTGCGGCCGTGTCCCTCCAGCCATTGCACTTCATAATCAGATGGGGCTGGAGGCCAAACTGAGAAGCGGCACCTTCATAAAAATGTTGTTTTCCGGACGTGAAGCCAAGGTAGGGGCTGCCTGTAGCGCTGTGTCTGGAATTTGTGTTGAGGGGGATTCCAGCCCGACACACAACATAACGGAAAAGAGCGGCGCGCATGAACAACAGTGTTAGACAGGTCGTGACGCCAGGTTATGTTGTCTCAGTGTATTTATACTGTACTGTCGACAGGCTACCAACTGCCGCTACTACATAGTGGGAATAAATTACGGGAAAAGTCTCTCTCTCTCTCTCTCTCTCTCTCTCTCTCTCTCTCTCTCTCTCTGCTTGGTGCAAATAGTTCAACTGTAATCAGTCTTTCTTCCTCAGTTCTCTTCTACCCCCTTCCCCACCCCCTCTCCCCCAATCTCCCACTCCCCTTCGGCTTCACATGCTGACTGCAAGGAAGTGTTTCGTCAGTTTTTCTTCTGTGTTTTCCATGTGCCGGATTAGTTTTTTTTTTTTTTTTTTTTAAGACTAGGCATCATCTTGGTATGCTGACAGCGGAAGCCGGACAGGACTGTCCACTTCAGTGAGATAATTTTTGTTTCTTTGGTGGTTTTTCAATTGTTTGCCAGTCTGACACAGAAAGTTTGCCATATGTACTTTTCCACGCAGTCCCTTATAAATAATAGTTACGTCAATACAATGCAAAATTCTGCTGATGCAGCGGTTTTTGTGAGCTTGCTGACTTAAGCATAAAAACGAAATTTTGTGAACATTGATGTGTTACTGTCCTGTCGAGAAAGTACGCAGGATCAGTCAGATTAATCATGTTTCAGCATGTCAGACCAACGCAAAAAAAGCGCCCACGGATAAATGATCGACGTAGTTACATGATTGGTCTTGTAGTCAGTACTCCGGAGCGCATCATGATACTTTTCGCACAAGATAAACGAAAGTGCCGAATCAGGATGTTACCGACAGCATGCTCCGTTGTTTCTACAAAAAACACGTGTGCTTTGGCCATGAATGTATTTTTGTTTAACGTCACGTCTCGATGTGTTTTGCCAAGATTTTGACAGCGTAGCTCAGCAACCTATTTCCGTAATGTTGCAGAAAACCATCGTCAGTTTTTAGAGCTTTTTTTTTTTCTCTTTTTTTTTTTTTTTTTTTTGAGCCTCAGTTGCATGCAGGATGCATCAGACTTTTGTTTTGTTTTGTTTTATTTTATTTTTTTATTTTTTTATTTTTATTTTTTGTCGAGCGTCCTCTCTTCATTGGCTCCTTTTTATCCCCAACAGTAGTTAGTTCATGAACATTTTTTCCTTCTTTCTTTTACATACATAAGTGTGTTATTGTCGTACCCGCTGCTTGTGGTAACGACAGCAAAATAGCAAAATTACTGACTGTAACAACTGTCAGTTTTTAGAGCTGATGGCATGAGGACTAAAGGCTTGAACATTCATCATAGACTAAAGCAGCTGCAAAAGCTCGGCGTTAGGATTTTGTCATCTGGAGAAAGAGACAGGCTGCTCTGTTTGCATTAAAGTTTGGAATGCAGGATATAGTGTGAGTTGGTCTGGCTCCAACTGTGTGTGTCTGAGTTGGTCTGGCTCCAACTGTGTGTGTCTGAGTTGGTCTGGCTCCAACTATGTGTGTCTGAGTTGGTCTGGCTCCAACTGTGTGTGTCTGAGTTGGTCTGGCTCCAACTATGTGTGTCTGAGTTGGTCTGGCTCCAACTGTGTGTGTCTGAGTTGGTCTGGCTCCAACTATGTGTGTCTGAGTTGGTCTGGCTCCAACTGTGTGTGTCTGAGTTGGTCTGGCTCCAACTATGTGTGTCTGAGTTGGTCTGG
>JACVVK020000081.1:445000-515000 GCA_018292915.2 Batillaria attramentaria
CCGCTTGTCTCGTAAATCCACGTCAGGGCCAATCTCCTCCTGTTTAACATCCCCCCCCCCCCTAAAACACACACACACACACACACACACACACTGGCAAGTCGTGTGTGGAGGGCACTGTTGGTACTGCTATCTGTGGGGTTTTATTTTTCTGCCAGAGTCACAGTGTCGACTTTATCGCAGGTCAAGTTCGGCCTTGCATCAGTCTCAATTGAGTATACCAGCTACGGAAACCTGTTATCATCGTGTGTGTGTGTGTGTGTGTGTGTGTGTGTGTGTGTGTGTGTGTGTGCACGCCGATGGAAAATATGTGGATTCAGTAAGTGAGACTGACGAGATGCACGGATCATCAACTCAGTGGCGGATGGCCGCTACATGTCTGGTAACTAGCGTATACTTATCTCAGTCCGAGTCAGTGAAAATATCATGATACCGTGAGTGATCACTGGTCACACAGTGACACAAACAGGACAGACATCTGCCTGGCCGTAGTGCGGTCGGTTGGCGCGTGAGGTGTGTGTGTGTGTGTGTGGGGGGGGGGGGGGTTGAACTGACAACTTGTACTCACAGAGCCGCGTGCATGAAGCCGTATGCAAAACGAATACATGGAGAAGTCATGGCCCTGAATGCGCAAGCAGACTGACTAAGGGGACTTGTGCACGGGACACGGCCGACCCCCCCCCCTCCCCCACAACACACACACACCCCACCCCCTTCGCTGCCCCTGACACTGAAAAGGGGAAAAATCCGGTGTTTTTTTTTTTTTGTTTTTGTTTTTTTCTGAGTTAGCCCTGATGAATCACTCCTCAAACTTGACACGACTGCCAGTGTCATGGACCCTGGCCGTTGCCGAAGAACAGAAAACATCCCTGTGTCCCAGGAGCGGGTGGAAGGTCGTGGAGGTATGGGTGGAGGTACGGGTATGGGGTATGGGTGACCCAGTGTGTGAATGGAGGAACTTTCAAGATCACCGAGGTGCAGTAACAATCCTTGTCGAATCAAGTGCATTTCCGCTCTACACACGCCCAGTCAGTAGCGGGATTGAGAATTGCGGCGGAGTTTGCTTGAATGGGGAGCCTAGAGGGTGAAGGTGAGGTTGTTTTGGTGGGTTTTTTTTTTTTTTGGGGGGGGGTGTGGGGGGGGGTTGTGGGGGGAGAGAGAGAGAGAGAGAGAGAGAGAGTGGGTTTTATCCAGTCCGCTAGTCAGCGCTGCACGCTACCTGACATGAGAATATTCTACCCGTCACAGCCATCTCGGCTTATCGTTCTGCGGCAAACAACGCTCACCATCAAATTTCGGATCTGAACGTCTCCAGTAGTGGGTGTGTGTGTGTGTGTGGTGTGTCCAGGGAAAGGGGGGGGGGAGGGGGGTCTGTTTAAGATCCAGACCGACCCTAGGTCTTGCTTTTAATTCGAGAAAACTGGAGAGAAAAAAGAGTGTCATTCCAAATTGCACCAGATAGCATCCAGAACTGAAACGGTTTGGGTTTTCAGCTGTCGGTTAGGATTGAAAAGTGCCGTTTACCAACCAGAAGCCGGTGTAACAGGCCGGAGTATACCCCTGGCTACTTTATACCCTCGGGGTATAAAGTAGCCTAGGCCGGTTCAACCCCCTGGGTATAGATCAGCCCAGGCCGGATTCAGAGTACACCCCGGGGTATAGTCTGGGGTAGCCCAGTTTATATAGAAGGGGGGGGGGATAGTCTGGGCTAGGCCAGTTTATACGGTGGGGATAGTCCTAGGCTAGGCCAGTTTATGCGGGGGTATACTCCAGGCGGGGTATAATCTGGACGGCTACACCGGCTTGTACTAAACCAATCTGAAGATGTGTATATATGCTCATATTTGAAAATAACGGCTTAAATAAGAGCAATTGTACATTTTGATTACCCCACACCACACACACACACACACACACACACACACACACACACACACACCCCCCTCTGTACATCAGTGTAGCATCTGGTCCGGAAGAGGTGACTCGGAGTGGAGAATGTAACTAGCGAACTATAGAAAAAGTCTTCCAAGCGTGCTCAGGAAAAGAAAAAAAAAATAGACCGGCTAACATAACATTATCCGCAAATGTTGAATAACATTGTGTTGTCTGTTGTGCTCCCAAGCCGCGTGTCAGTTTTGAACGTAATTAAGGTGCTCAGACTGATCAAATCAGTCAGTTGTGCCGAACCAGCTGTGACAATGACACACCCGGCCCGGTAACAGGTGAAAAACGATTGATCCAGAATTTCCAGCTTACAGCTTGATCAGTGAGTCAGTCAGTCAAAACTGAAACTCACGGACCACATCAGTCCAATACTCAAATAACTAAATACTCAAGCCTCGTACTGTAAACGATGTAACTTAAGTTTTCAATGGGGGTGGGGCGGGACACCACTGACATAGTTGTCTTAGCACGACTGTGACGTCATCCTTCAGTTAACACGGTTAGACAACTGATTGAATAACTGAGACTAAAGGGCCGGCTGGGGAGGGGTATGCCGGAAAGGCCGGGAGTTGGTAGGTAAGTACGTCTATGGTATTCTAGTCAACCGTCATAACCTCAACCCCCCCCCCCCAACACACACACACACACACACGGCACTGACACACACACACACAGACACACGCACGCACACAACCGTCCCCAACACCACCTCCACAACATTCCGTGAACGTGGCATGGTTTGTGTCCGTCTGTCTGATGTGTGGACAGGGGAGATAAAGCGCGAAGGGTTTGCACGTCGCACTGTGAGTGGCAGGACCTGATCCTTGTATTGAAACTGTGATTATCTTATCACCGCCACGAGTGCCGGGTGAAAGGTGCCGGCTAGTTCTTCGTCTGGACCGTTGTATTGGGTTTCAATCATTGCAACTCAGTGAATGTACAGTGTGTAGCACGACCTTATTCCAAGACTTAGTCGCATTGTGCAGACATGACACTGTACAATCTATCATCACGGTAGTAGCAATTGATAGTATGGCAAGGCTATGCAGACTGCTGTGGTGGATTTGATGATGGACGGGGAGTTCATCTGACATGTTACCAATGACAATAGAGCGGACACATCGTATACAATGCAGAACCGGTTTCTGGCTTTCGATCAGTGTCAGTCGTCATTTGTCGGCTTTCAGGTCAGGGTGGGTGGGTGTTTGGGGGGTATAACGTCCTTTTCCACCACATACGGGTGATATCAAAGACGGCCGGGGCAACGATGAAAAAGCCAGCACATATATTTGGCCCCAGCCGGGATTCGAACTCACGACCCGAGCATTGGAAGTCAGTCCAACGCTCTACCATTCGACCACCCCGGCTCCCCGGCTTTCAGTTCAAGTTCATGACTGATTCGGTGATTCATTGTCTTGGAAGTATTAATTTCTATTTCCCGAAATTTGCCCTCATAATGAATGCAATTTAACTAGATTATATGCATCCTCAAAGGCCGTCGGTGACAAAAGCTCTCCTGGCACCGATGCCTAAGTGACTGACTGAGCAACCCACAATCAGATTCAAGTTTCTTAAGAACGCTCAAAGACCGTGACCACTTAGTTATTTAGGGCTTTACGCCGCGCAAGCAACGGAGCAAAGGTCTGTGACCAGGGGGAGCCAGGAAAATCGAGCCGCGGTAGAGCATTGGACTTTCAATGCTCGGGTTGTGAGTTCGAATCCTGGCTAGGAGCCCAAAACTAGTGTTGGGGTTTTCCTCGTTGCCCCGTCTTTGATATCACCCTGGCCGAAAAGGACGTAACCCCCCCCCCCCCCCTGCCCCCCCCCCACCCCCCGCTGAAAGACCGTCAGTGATTTTTATCGGAACAATACTTCCTCATGTTTCGGGGAAGTCGCGTAGCTCAACTGGTTCACAGCCGTCGCACTCCAGAGAGCTCGGAAAGTCGTGGCAATTTCAATCGAACCGCGCGGGCCAGACGGAACCAGAACTGATTTGTACATGACTTTTTTTTCAGTCAGTGCCTCCGTCTTTGAAATAACCCACGTGGTGGACTGAAGACGTTGAGCATCATGATCACGCCAGTCTTGCTCGTACCGGCCGAGATGCTTGAATCACTGACTGAACTTGACATGATCTCTCGAGCAGTTCCAGTTTTGTTGCTGTACAGTCATGTAATACTGCGACAACACAAAGACTGGAGGGGTGGGCGGGGTGGGTGGTTGGGTGTTTAAAGTCCTTTTCCACCACATATGGGTGATATCAAAGACGGGGCAACGATGAAGAAGCCAGCACAAATATTTGGCCTCAGCCGGGATACGAACTCACGACCCAAGCATTAGAAGTCCAACGCTCTACCATTCGGCCACCCCGGCTCCCCAAAGACTGGAGGAAATAGGAAGCTAGGAGAAGAGAGGAATAATCATTCTGCAGCTAAGAATACCCTGACACTTACAAGGTTTAACCCGAACAAATTACACGAAGGGGTTACGAAACTGATTGCCACTCAGCACCTGACGGCTGCAGGAAATCAATGTTGGCAACAGACCGAGGAACAAACAGACTTCAAAGTGAGCAAATAATATAGTCAGCAGGTAAGGGGATAATTACCGGCCAGTGCCGCAATACGCCTCGTACAGATGAGACTATAACTCGTGACACGGTGTAAATCTTATTCTCTTTCTCGGTCTAGGCCGTCCATTGACTCAGACAGAGCCTCTGAGGAGACCGACGTTACTTTTTTTTTTTTTTTTTTTTCATTTCAAACAAAATTCACTCGGCTCTCAGTCTTCAAAACCAGGTGCAGTCAGGAAAAGAGAGCACCAGCAAACCATCGTTCAAAACGTCACAGTCTGCAGGCTGGGAAAAATGTCGGCACAAGTGATCAACGCCAAATATCAAAGTCGTAGCAAGATTGTTCGTTACCTTCCGGCGAAAATTACAACCCTACAAAATGGCCTGTGTGTAATTACGTGTGAAGGTTGACTGGTGCACAAAAAGGTAAAGATGCTCCCATAGCGTCCTGAGAGCGAGAGGGCTGGCGAGAAATCAAAACTTCAAGCACGCAACATACTTTCATCAGGTAACCGACTTGAAGTTCAGTGGCGCACATCCCGTTCAAATCAGTCAGATCCAGTTCCCCGGGCCCCAGCACGTGCAGCCCGTAACACCAACGGTCATTAACGGTGTTTAGTTCAGAGGACACCCAGTGCTCTCTCAGCCGTATCTCATTAGCGTCGTCCGTTAGCTGTACTGTAATTGTCTTCAGCCCGCCCTTTATGTTCTACATGAAAGGGGATGGGCTTTGCGTACTAAACAAGTCCTTTTTGTTGATAAAGTTCAAAGGGCCATTTGACTTGAAACTCAGCGAAGAATGGACGTTTTCTGGTCCCGATTTCCGGCCACTAGCCTCGTTTTCTCAGTCTTTTTGAGTCATCATTGTCATCAGTCATACCGCCTGACGGTTTCCATCACTGAACTATCACGGCTTCCGGCCGGCCTGTACTGACGAGCTCCACTTGAGCTCGCTGATGATAACCATGGAAACTTCAGAAAAGCACTGGCCGTCAGTTTTGATCTAGATTCTGACCACGTCAGTATTGACAATACCGTGCCAGCCCTAAGTTTCTGTCCAATATCACTGATACCAGTGATATCACGATTGGCCGGACAAGAAGGAAGGGACTGTTTGTCAGTGTCACCTGACTGAGTGGTCATAATCAGGTCAGCTTTGGCTTTAATAAACGAAAAGGTGCGAACACTCATGATCAGTACGGACTCAGTGGCATGGCCGGACTAACCCGAAAAATCACTAGTGTCATCAGTTTTTCGTGTCGGTCTCAGTGATACTGGGAATAGTCGAGGTTCTTACTACTTGCGCACTGAGCCGGCGTCACTGAGTTGTGCCAAACCGCTGATCAAATGACTGGTCACAGACTGCCGGTGGTGCAGCAGTTTCGCGCGGCTCAGTCAACGGACAAATGCGGAACTGAACACTGACAGACCGTGACTGTCGTACCCAGGCAAATTCATGATTGATGATGATGTCTTGTAACGCGCTGAAAACGCACAGCAATGCTCGTAGCGCCGGGGGGGGGGGGGGGGGGGGGGATAAGTTTTAACAAAGCAGGAGGAGGGGGTGGGTGGTGGGGTGGGGGTGGAATCCGCATCAGAACTTTGAGAAGAGATAGGTCTTCAGGTGGCTCCTGAAAGACTCGGTGGAGTGGTGCTGGATTTCAAGGAAGGTGGCAGGAGCGTTCCACAGAGCAGGGGCAGAACACTTGAAGGAGCGAGCTCCAAAGCGCTTCTTGGTGGTGTTATCATGAAAACCAGGAATGGACAAGCGGGACCGGCTGGGACGAGGAACGAAAGAGTGCGGGATGGAGTATATGAAGGTATGGAGCTCAGCCGAGAGATACTATACCGCAACAGATCTGAACAAAGTATAGTCATTAAACCTATGGTATTCAGTCCGCTTCTAGAGATAAGAGATATCTACGAGATATCAGTACTGATTACTTTATACTATTATTTTCCCCACGGTCTCCGTCTTTCTCACACTGTGCAGCAGCCGGTGGCGGCGCCGTTCAGTCGTGCGGCATGTTCCATGGGAGAGATTGGACTACAGGAATGTGCAGAAGGAACCAAAATAGCAACAACCGGCAAGCGATCCCAAACTTTGCTTGTGTAGGTCGTAAATATAGGCTTGCAACTCCCACAGTGTAGTCTACAAGCTTGAGTCAGCCCGCCACGCCGGCCATGAAAATAACATTCAGTTTCCCTCTGACTGCCGAGTGGCGCCGCTATCTGAAGTACTAGCTCACTTCTCGCCCCTCTTGCACAACGGCGCCCGCTATTCCAAAAACATGTTTTGCAGGCAGTGATAAGTTTCGAAAAACTACACCATATACACATGATAAGATTAGACATCACTCTGGCCCATTACAAATTTTCCTGAAATTCTTGTCGCGTCAGTTCCAGAACATTTGCCGCCGGTTCAGTCACTTGAAATCCCTAATCAACGCGGCCCCCGTGTGTGTAGTGGTTAGCGGCACTTCGGACTATGGACCGGGAGACCCGGGTTCGAGTCCCAGCCGAGGCAAGCGGGATTTTTCCAACCTAGGTCGGCTCCTACCCAGAGCGGGTGTCCTATGGGCCCAGTGGGGAGGCTGTTGCCAAACAGCCGAGCTTCACCCACTTCACGGGTGCGACTTTGGGGGTGCTTCCCGTGGTATGACACGTCTTATGATGTGGATGATTACACGGCCGGCACCGCAGGTGCCGTAGTTCCCGGGCCTGGTTAATGCCGGGATATTTATGACAGGAAGCGTGGAATGTTGTCCTGTCCTGCAGTCCCAAACCACACGGACCTCCTCTTAACTCATCCTCATCTCCATCATCATGCATAATAAAAATCGCCCCAACTTCCGAGCCCTCCGTGGATTCCACCCATTACCAGAGAGGAACACCACTGGAGCCGACAAAGAACTGTGGCAGAAAAAAAAAATCCCTAATCAGCTGACGGCCGACATGAACCATGGAAAAATTCGGGGGCTGACGGTATGCCGGCAAGCACTTTCTACACAAATGGAGAGTATCTCTTGATCAATGAGAAACACCGTTATAGACCTGACATTCTCATCAAAGCCACCTCCAACTGTAAAAATAACCTATTGCTACCAGCAACCGTGTTGCCCCAACGTTTGACATTTTCGGTGCTGAGTATAGTGAGAATTGATGAGGTCGTCCGCGACAGCTCAGTTGTAGAGGCACGGAAGCCGTCTCAGTGTGGATAGCCCCGATGGCCCTGTGGATCATCCTTCACGGTACAGTAGGACCGACTCAGCCCATGGTAGAACATCACATCGGAGTAGTCTGGCGTTAGAAAGGTTTTGCCGGGTTGCAAAAATAGATGGGTGGCGGCCGGCTGGGTGACGCTGCACGGTGGCAACGCGCTCCCCCCCCCCCCCCCCTCCCCCGGGCCCGGCCCGGCCCGTGACTGACTACCCCCGGCTCCGGCCTCAACTGACTGACCCGGCAAGTGACCCGGCCGGCCGCGGAGAGCATCTAATATCATCAAGTTCACAGTTCTCGAAAACTGAGCGGCATAAATACAGTGATGTAACTTTCTTCTTCTTGTTTTGCGAGTAGCTATAATCACAGTCATATCCGGCTGTGAGTCGGACCCAGAAAAAAAGTCATCTATGCCGTGTTATCCCTGCAGGCAGTGCGGTGTAGAAGAGTCTAGACACAGTAATGATCATTGCAATGTCCCCTGACCGTGTGTACTGAGCATTGCAATGTCCCCTGACCGTGTGTACTGACTGAGCATTGCAATGTCCCCTGACCGTGTGTACTGACTGAGCATTGCAATGTCCCCTGACGTGTGTACTGAGCATTGCAATGTCCCCTGACTGTGTGTACTGACTGAGCATTGCAATGTCCCCTGACCGTGTGTACTGAGCATTTCAATGTCCCCTGACCGTGTGTACTGAGCATTGCAATGTCCCCTGACCGTGTGTACTGACTGAGCATTGCAATGTCCCCTGACCGTGTGTACTGAGCATTGCAATGTCCCCTGACCGTGTGTACTGACTGAGCATTGCAATGTCCCCTGACCGTGTGTACTGAGCATTTCAATGTCCCCTGACCGTGTGTACTGACTGAGCATTGCAATGTCCCCTGACCGTGTGTACTGACTGAGCATTGCAATGTCCCCTGACCGTGTGTACTGAGCATTGCAATGTCCCCTGACCGTGTGTACTGAGCATTGCAATGTCCCCTGACCGTGTGTACTGAGCATTGCAATGTCCCCTGACCGTGTGTACTGACTGAGCATTGCAATGTCCCCTGACCGTGTGTACTGAGCACTGCTATGTCCTTTGACAGTGCAATCAAAGATCAGTGGTAGACTGAGGCCAAATTGACAGTTCACTTACGACTGACCGGCGGAGCTGGCCGCGTCAACGGTTGCGACGCGGGGAAATCTGACTGTTCAAAGTACTTTCATCCCATAAAATACAATCCTAATGTTACCCGGTAGAATTTACAGCATGTTTGAGATAACATCAAAGCAGCCCAGCAAAGGAAGGCCCGCGTAAGAGAGAAGGTCGACCTCTCGACAGATTCTGCAGGAGAGTGTTACGGCCTTTCATCCCCCGTCACAAGTATACACTTACAGCTCAGTGTGGCTCTAACCTCACATATCTTACTGGCGACACACTCGCACTTTGCCACGTTTGACGACGCACTTCAGACCCGCTTCTTTCGTCTGTCAACCTCCGCGCCCACGCCACAAAAAGCAGGCGTCGGCAACTGAGGTGGTAAATACCTGTACTGTGACATAATGGTGAATTGCGCCTCAGTTTTGCATTGTTAATGGCTGCTACCATGTTCTCTCTCTCTCTCACACACACACACACACACATTAAAACAACTGCAAGGGTGGGTGGGTGTAGTCAGCGTTCAACGTCCTTTTCCACCACATCACTGTGGGCGATATCAAAGACGGGGCAATGAGAAAAAGACCAGCACAAATATTTGACTCAAGCCGGGATTCGAACCAGGCGGCTGACGACTCGAGCTACCATTCGACTATCCAGGCTTCCAACTGTAAGGTGTTTAGTCAGTAGTGAAGTAGCTCATCTTACTCCCATACCAGGAACTCTGACATTCACAGTGTTGGCAGTTTTGTCGGTTCTGTCTGTGATTATAATTACATGAGACAAACTGGAGTACTCTGCAGACTGACTCCGAGAAACCCTCCTTTTGTTTGTATTGCTATTTTTGCATGTATGAGTGTGCTGTTTACACAGAGGTGGCCTAATTCCACATACCAAGTCAGTGTCAAATTACTTGCAGTCTTTGCTAATTAATATGGTGCAAGCAGTGTAACAAATCGCATCTCATCCCGACTAATCTTCTGAATGCCCCTGCAACACCCCCCCCCCCCCCCCTTCTGAAAATACAAACAAAGAAGAAAACAACCAGTGACCCTACATGCAAAGTACATGAAAGTCCGTGTTGGTGGATTTCACTTCTGCCCTGTGTACACGTCATCTGTCAAAGGTGCGGGGGAAAGTAGTCCATCCTCACACCTACACCTGGTCCATGGGCCAAGTATGTCAAGCACCTGTGACGCTTCGCCTTGGCGCTCACACCAACACTACGCTGTTGAACAAATTACGCAGGGGGGGGGGGGGGGGGGGGGGGGGTAGGACTGGAAAGAAGATAGCTGCTGGGTATGCGTCAGTTGCTGAAACCACTTCCTACTTCTATCATTCAAATTGTGTGATCGTACAAAACACAGCTGTACATGAACCATTGACTTCAGCACACGGTTCTACACTATACCTGCGATGTTTTTTTTTTGTTTTTTTTTTAAATCCACACAGCACAAAATACCCTGCAACCTGTTGCAAGCCTCCAATCAATGCAATCTACATATGCACATCATGCTGCTATTTGCTCAGTCTAGATGTCCTAAAATGCGAGTTACACACAACGGCACAAGTAATACACATCTAACCAATAGTTCCTGCACAAATTTATTTCAACTTGCCTGAATCAAAACAAGCAAAGAAAAAAACAGCACCATTTTAACAGGACCCATTTTGCAGTCATAGATCTCAGATCTTCCACTTTCAGGTGTGGTGTGGTGGGGATAGGGGATGTGGGAGTCGGGGGCAGGGGATGTGGGAGTCGGGGCGGGGGATGTGGTAGGCAAGGGAGCGTGCGCTCGCACGCACACACAGAGAATAATTACGAAACATAAATCATGAGATATGATGTGTGCTTACATAAATTATTATGTGACTAAACGACACTGCTGGTAGTAGACATACTGCCGATATCCGCGTTTTATGTGCTTCTTTGTTAATGTTCGATATTTGAAAGAAAGAAAAAAGAATACAATGGTTGTTAAATTACTCGCAGTTGAGACCCTACTGCTGTCGATCACGCCTGAAGATTTTGGTTCTGACAGAACTGCATAACTGACAGGGGGAAAACTGCTGAAGCTGACCACGCCTCATGATTTTAAATTTGACTGGACTGTTTTAACTGACAGTGAGAAATTGCCGAAGAAGTCGAAACACCTGAATTTTTTTTTTAACTGCATAATTCAAGCTGCAAAATTGCGTCTGCCTGTTTTTTGGATGGAACTGGTCATTTGATCAAAAGCCTTAAAAAATACTTTCAGTATGTCAGTAACTGTTGAAGAGAAAAAGAGAAAATGCATGTAAACTTGTTGCCAACCTAAATTCAACAGTGACTGCTGCAAATGTATGCATGATGCAACATACAACACAATTTATATCTGACATGAATAAACTTTACCATATTCAGTTCACCATTTCATGTATCTGTCACGCGCGCACATACACACACACACTCACACTCACAAACAGAACACAGTATGGCCAATGGTACAAGCTAAAAAGTCTGCTGACAACAGATAAAGCCGAGGAGTGTTGAGCTTGCCACAACAACTTCAGAACTCGTAGGCAGGAAATTGGGCATTCATTGGGTCGAGCAGGTCCACCAGGTAGTAGACAGTGCCTGCCATACCTGAATAGGTCACAGACATTTGATGAAACAACAATACCAGCATCACCTGTGAGTAAACTAGCACACACACAAAAAGTTTATGAGTAAAGTACATGTAGAAAAATCTCATCAAACTTTCTCTCTCTCTCTCATGTTCTCTTTAACTCTTTGTCTGTGTTTGCGTGTGCATGTTCATGTGTGAGTGAGCATGTGTGACCTACTGTTTAGTCACTTTTTGTTGAAGCACAAGACCATGTCTAAAAGTAAAATTCCCCATGGTAACAATATTATGAGAACCAGCTACAAGTTGTCTGCTTCCCACATCTGACCCTTGACTTCACTGAGTGAATTATCAGTTTAGGGCACTGACACTACACACAGTTTCATGTATCCTACCCAGTTAGTAATGCCCACTAGCGGACTTACTTTCTAAATGGTGTGACTGGTCAACAAGACAGACCGCAAAGCCAAGCAGTCGATGACACACACCAGGAAATACTTGTCCTTAAGGGCTGACAAGCCATAGGACATAAAGCTCAAACCAACAAGAAGACAGACAGGTAAGGTAAGGGACACAAGTATACCTTCAAACATGGAGTAGGGATGGTCAGGAGTTCTGCATCCATGTTTCCCATAGTCAAAGCACCACTCGGCAAACTGCACGCAAAAACAGTGCATCGTCAGTTGAAGTACTCATGGACACCACGTTATCCTCCAAATATCGTACAGCTACAGTGCTGAATCAAAAATAAAAGAAAAAAGGGTGTTTGCCAGATTTGTATTTTGTTTTTGTTTTTTGGATTTTTTTTTATGTGTGTGTGTGTGTTTTGTTTTGTTTTTGGGGGAGGGGGTGTTTTTAATACTTTTGATGTTGCCTATCTATACAGTGGCATGCTGCTCTCTCTTTCTTTGTATGTGTGTGTGTTGTTATGATTGTGACGGTATTATCATTATGCTGAAATGACCAACTGAAGTTCACAGTGTGGCAATCCATTTTCCATGTACCGTAAATGCTTTTTTGTGTGTTTGTGTGTGTGTGTGTGTGTGTGTGTGTGTGTGTGTGTGTGTGTGTGTGTGTGTGTGTGTTTTCTGGTATAATACTTCAACTTGTAGCTAGAGTTTTCCGCTAAACTACATGTACACACCATTCTAAATGCAAGACATGTCTACATGATCTGTACTTATACCTCTAGTTTTATCATGTATCCAGCACTTCACAATTTCAAGCATCTCACTTTGCAAGCCCTGTAGAGGTATTTCTGATCTTTCGTCAGCCTGAACATAGCCAGAAAGGCGTACGCGTTGCCAGCCACCCCATGACACAGGCCGTAACCCTTCTTCAGCAGTCCACGTTTCCACGCCACATCACAGCACTTTTCTGCTGCGTCCAGATACCGCTTGTCACCGTACACCTGTTTGGGAAAAAAAAACCCAAAACCCCAAGAATTATTGATGAATATATAAATATATTCATATATTCAAATATAAATAAAAATGTGTAACATCTTGTAACATGTTGCATATTTGTTGGTATGAGTGAGTGCGGGAGTACGCGCATTGAGTCACTCTGTGAGAATTAAATTTTTCGCGATATATAAGTACAATTCATTATTATTATTATGTTATTTATATATATATGTGACCCTCCACCACGAAATGAGTCCTCTTGTGCTATTTGTTCATGTTACAAGACGACTCATTTCGTGGTGGAGGGTCACATATATAAATAACATGTTACAAGATGTTACACGTTTTTTTTCTTTGCACCTGGTAAAGCAAGATGTGTTTCTTATATCCAGATACATTCAGTTCCAGCAATACCTACAGACAGTGTAAATTCTACATCACAGTTACAACACGCAGTAACATTAGGACATCAGTGTATTTGCTTTCTCACTTCCCCACACAAAGCTGTCCCCCTCAGACACATTTTACGGCTGCAAATGCTGCTCAATGCACACTAATTTCTATGTAGTAAATCAGAAAGTGTAGTACAAGAACTGCTTGAGGTAATAAGCAGAATTCCTCTTGCCTGGTAAGCCAATGTTAACATGGACGTCCATCCCGGTGCCCCGTGACACCAGTGCACCAGACGATCATCGTCATCGCCCACTACCGCCGGGAAAGTTGCCGGATGGAAACTGCAGCGTCAACATATAGTCAATGCTGGGTTTCACCAGTTTCTCAATCTGCGGCCACACCTCTGTATCTTTGACCTTCCAACAGAACATTGATACCAAATGATATAGATCTGCAGGACACTGTCCCATCTTCACGTTGAGGTTCCTGTAAGACATGCATAATTACATCACCCTCTACACATGTGCTTGGGGCAAACAATTTACATCATTCTTTAGTCAATAGTTGGGCACAGCCTACTAAAATGAAACATCCTAGGTAAATTGTTCAACCTTCCGTTAACTTCAGTGATGTCAGTTAGGAACTTGCAGACAAACTCATCTCTATAAAAGAAAAAGAAAAAACAATTCTAAGAAAACCAAATGAAATACTTATCTCATCAAAAGAATGCAGAACTCTGGAAAGAAAAAAGAGGAAGTGTATTCCACTTATAGAAGAGAAAACAAGGAGAGAGAAGCGAGTGAGGGTAGCATGCTGCAAATACCAGCAACAGTGTGTAGAATATACCAGCCAGACCGTGGGCCGCCCCCAGGTAATACTCGTGATACCAGGCGTACATCAGGGGATGACTCCAGCGCTTCTTCTGCGCCA
This sequence comes from Batillaria attramentaria, assembly GCA_018292915.2. Lineage (NCBI taxonomy): Eukaryota > Metazoa > Mollusca > Gastropoda > Batillariidae > Batillaria > Batillaria attramentaria. Next base: position 459,219 of record JACVVK020000081.1, read on the forward strand.
TGGCCTGGCCCGACGCCAGTATCGCCTTCACCACCTGAAGCAACGACAAAATAACGACATGACAAACGGTGACCACCTGCATCAACACATCCCAAATCATGAGCACGAAGTACATAAATTGATAAAACTAAAAGGATAATGCCATGTAATCGAAAAACAAAGTAAGTCCATTCCTTTTGTTGTTTCTTGGGGGGGGTTTTTTGCAGATTTACTCTGTTTTGCCGTTACACCACAGGATACTACAGCAGGAATAAATATTGTTTTAAATGGTATATATGTAAAAAGAGTGCCTATTTCCCTGTGTTTCAGTAACTATCAATCTCAGTTGCACCAAACAGTGACGGCGAAGGGTCCATGTCAGTCAAACAAACAGAAAGACACTACAGCGCAGCACCTTACCTTCACAACCACCTCCCTGTGGATAGCATCCTGTCCAAGCTGTGTCTGGACGTACATCAGGGCCGCAAGATACCCTGCTCGTCCATACAGGTGTTCGTCAGGCATGCGAGGATCTTTTACACGCCTGTTCATGTAGCTCTTCCAGCCTGTGGACAAAGTCAGAAGCAAATCACATGCCAAATTTACAACAACAAGAAGCCCACTCAAGCTGGCGAAACAAACAACTGGAAGTAAACACCTAAACCTATGACCACAAAACTATATGTACTAAATTAAAACAAAGTGAAGGCCATATTCAAAATCGCTGAAACCAATTAACACATTGTAATTTATCAAAGCAAGAACAAGTTGCACCATTCTGTGGGGGTCGAGGGAGGTTGGGGGGGGGGGGGGGGGGGGTTGGGATTTTTTCTACCGGAGGTGACAGCCTATCTGCACTGTTTCACAAATCAGATGGGCAAAAAAAAGAATATGGAATAAGAATAATTTGTCCTTGTGTGGTTCTCAGATTCTGAAACAGGTTTGTGCAGCACCTCTTGATGCACTCCTTGCTAGTCCGCTCGTCTCCGCATCTCGAGTAAGCCACAGCAGCCAACGCCAGTGTTCCTGCATCCCCACACAGGAAGGTGTAGACGCCAGAGTTGAGGTGCCGCAGGGCAGGCTGCAGGTAACCCACTGCTGTCTCCAGGTAAGACGTGCCGGTGCCAGAACTCCCAAACACCTTATGCAGGTGAAGAAACAGCAAAGCAATACCTGGAAGTGGACTGCGTCATTTGAGTGGTATAGCAGTACACAATAACTGGAAGCAACAAGCAATCAATATGTTGCACACCGTTTGTAAAGAACAGAAGGCCCATCTCTCATCAGCTCTATGCTTACAGACTGTTCTATGTTCTTCTGGCAGTGTGTCACATCGTACCACTTTGACCCCTGCATAGTGACAGCATCTCAAAGGTTGGTGCTGAGCCAAGAGAATGCATCATGCCTCGACACGAGTAATGACTGGCCCTCTCAGCTACTGATGCCGCTGAAGTGAATCCTTAAGTAGAAGAATTGGAATTCCCACCCACTAGCACAGTGTGTAGATGGTATTGCATCGTATTCAGATTGTTAATAATCAATACCGCTTGAAAGCCAATGCAAAACTTGCAGTTCTGCTTGAAATCTGCAGTTCACTATGCGCCCCGTCAAGCCACTATTGTGCAATTTGCAGGGGTCTCGGGCCTAGGGGGAAAGGCCCACGCCTTGCATAATACTAATAGTAGCTTGAAGTGGCTCCTACTGGTGTGCAGTTGTTTCTTCTTTTTAACCAGTCTTGTCATATAGTGGGCAGGGGGTGGTCGGACTCGGGTTTTTAGGAGTTAAGATGGATCTGTTTCACACAGGAACAAGAACCATTTAGTCTCACTTCACAAAACACTTTCACCTGAAATTTGCTGCAAAATTTCTACAACAAATGCAAGTGCATGACGTGAGACAGGGGACATACCAGTCTGTCCCGTGTAGACAGAGTAGTCGCCTCCCTTGACGTGCTTTAGTCCCTCCTCTAGTCTGGCCAACAGGTTGTTAATGTTGGCCTTCAGCTGATCCGCAAACGTGCTATCCAGCTGAAACAAAATAAAAACTGTTTATATCGTTAACACGTGTACGCATTTGTCACCAACAATGTAAAAGGGCTTTAGGTATAGGTAAAGGTATAGGTATTCAAGTTAAGCTTTAATGGGTACAACTCAGTGATGGAAAGGGTCTGCAGGTGTGCAATAATGAAGTACAGATTCAACGTTTAACATTTAAGGCTACTCATCATATATATACATAGTACAATTTAGACATATGAGTCCGTATCGAGGAGATTTTTAAAACTGTTAAGGGCTGGTGCACATTTTACATGAGGTGGTAAAGCGTTCCGTAAGGGTGCTGTTTTGTCAGAAAATACATTTTTTCATAAATTAGTACGTGCTTTGCCGGCGCTGTTTCATGTGCTCGATGAGGGTGTTAGTTCAAAGAAATCAGACCTATTAATGTTGTCTGTGTGGTTAAAATCTTAAACATGTAAATCACCTCTTGTTCTTCTGCACTTGAGAGATGGAATATCCAAAACCCTCATGCATTCATCAACATTGACAGCTTTGTGAAACTTGTTTTTGGAAGCAAAGCATGTGTGAACAGTTCGCCCTTACTTTTCCAAATGATGCATTTTACGTCCTCCGGAAATTACGCACATCATTACATGTCCATGCAGCGTGTTTTGTATTTTGCTGCAATTATTTTCAATGATAAAATGTTTCAAACTGTGTAGCACGCCTTTTTGATGCAAGCGTATTGCTTAATAATTTCGCAACACCTTGACATACATGCGTGCATCAATCGCAATCAGTCTGCAAGTGCAACGCATGTTTTCTCAGTAATTTGTCAACTCCATAAGTCCATTATTTACCTTGGCATCCTCTGCTAACAGCTTCTGTCCTTGGTAGTCATCATAGGGATTGGGGATTTCTCGGCTGCTCATTGTGACAATCCCTCCCAGCTGATCAAATCGCAAGCAAAATGCACTGGGTTTTCGGAGAAGAATGCGTGTGGCTTTTATCAGCATCAAACAGCAAGCGGAAAGTTCGGGTTGAAATTCAGTCCGCCATATATTCACAGTTGAAAGATTTGGAGTTGTTTCCCTTTGACCATACTAAAATAGTGCGGCTGTACTTTCGATTCTGGGGTCTTGTGCCCATTGGCGGGGAACATCCTCTATATGGATGTCTTTCTGTGAGATCTAGCGGCTGAACAACATGCTCGCACAGTGCAAGATCTGATGATACAGGAAAGCATGTGAGAAACAGAGTTAGAAAGAAGGCAAGTTCACGAGAAAGACAGTGGTGGTGGCCGTGGGGGGTGGTGGTAGTATTATCATTGAAAAAAAAAAATTACTAAAATGGAGTATACACACATACACAAAAACAAATAAAACTCAGATTCAGTAGGCACACACTTTCCTTCAATGGTAAATTTATTTGTGAAGAAATCAAAATTAACACACAAAAGGATTCTGGCAAAGAACCATAAGTACATTTGGGTTTCACGGTACGCAAACAGTACATGGACTCTCTCTCTCTCTCACACACACACACACACACACACACACACACACACACACACACACACACACACATGAATGTTGAGCAATAGGAAATGTTTAATACGCAACTCTATCAATAGTGTAACTGACTAGATAAAATACAACTCAAGAATTTGCTCAAAGCAACTCGAAAACAGGTAACTAAGCAACTCTGTGTTGTTTGTATGTGAGTGAAGTCTGACAGTTCTATGACATTAAAGCGAAGCAGAGCAAACACCCAATGCCATCATCCATTGCCCAGAAGACATTAATACAAAGTCCGCTAACGACTTCAGAGGCAGTCTTTAGCAACTTCCAAAGTTCAGTCATACTGCCGAACAAACTGCACAGCACATATCAGTTCCTGTTTGACTTGCGCCACAGCCCTACAGGCACAGAACACCACACGCGGGCTGGGAAGCCTAGGGCTGTCTTAAAATAACCAGGTTCCTTATTTTGAGGGGGTTAGCAGCAGGTCATACTCTGAATGCTTATGGCACTTTAGTTTTTCATGCTTTTACTTACAACGAAACCAAATCTAACTCTCCAAAAAAGACAAAAATCCACAACAGACAGCTGTTTTAAAACAATGCTGAACACATAACAACATAGAATTGCACATATAAACCTTTTTTTCTTTTTTTTTTAAATTGTAATAAAAAATGTAAAGGAAAACTTCCTTTTTCTTTTTTTCTTTTTTTTGGAGGGGGGGGGGGGGGAGGGGGAAGGGGGGGGGGAGGGTTTTCTTTACTTTTTTTTCAGTGCGATTTAAACAAAGATTTCCAAACTACAGGCACTGTTGTTCTCTCTTTCCACAATGAAAGAGTGAGATTCTACCAGATTTTCATTGCAACTGCATAGCTAGAAAAAACCCACAGTGATTTTCCTAGAACTCAAATGCTGGGAACTTGGCGTTCAGGGGGTCCAGCATGTCAACCAGGAAGTATATGGTCCCTGCCATCCCTGGAGAAATAAGGAAAAGATTACATGTATGTGTATATGAATGCCAGCAGATACTATAAGATAAGGTAAGATCAACTTTCATACCTTCACGACGGAGAAATCTGCCTTGTATGCAAAACAAATTGCCACCTGTGCTAACACACACACACACACACACACACACACACACACACACACATCTGAGGGAGTAGAAAACTACTGTACCTTCAAACAATGAGAAAGGTCTGTCTGGTGTCCTGCACTGGTGCTTACCGTAGTCACAACACCACTCCGCAAACTGCAGAAAAAACAGTACTGCTTGTGCTGTACAAATGTCATCGTCAAAACTGCTACAAGTTGTCGTTAGACTAACAGCCTCAGTCACCTGAACATGTGAATTGTACTGGTTGGCAAACTAACATAGTGATGTAGAAACCTGCACACCACAGCAGCACAGTCATGCAGGTATGTGTATTAGCTTTGAATATGCTGCATCATAACTAAAGACACGCTCCATATAAATTATTTCATTTGTCACACACAGATTACAAATGAACTCAACAATTCTCCTTTAAGCTTTACCTTGCAAGCTCTGTAGAGATATTTCTGGTTCTGTGTCAGTCTGAACATGGTCAGAAAGGCGTACGCATTACCAGCTGCCCCATGACACAGTCCGTAACCCTTCTTCAGCAGACCCCGTTTCCATGCCACATCACAACACCGCTCGGCTGCCTCCAGGTACCGTTTGTCATTGTACGTCTGTTGGAGATGAGAGAGCGAGGAAGAGATTAAATCTCAACCTATCCTCATCTTCTACAATAATTATATGCTGTATATGTTTGCATCTTGTTTCAATTGTGTGTGTTTTATTATATTCATATTGCCTTATCCAAAACGTTTATCTCAAGCTCCATGGACACAGTGCAGAGGAACATATGACCTGGGATGGGTGGTCCATAGTGATAACAACTCCTGCCACCAATGCAAGAGGTTGGGGGTTTGAACCCCACAATGAGCATGAGCTTTTCACATCTAGTATGTGGCATCCAGATACCCCGGATTCCATTCTTTCTGATTCGGAAATGCTCAGCCCACAAAAATCACAAATGATTGTAGTTCGAAATTTCCAAAACTTGAATAGCTGAGCTGACTCTTCATGCCAGGTGATGATAATGATATCCAGTAGATGAATTAATGTTCAAGGTTTAGGGTTCAGCAAGAGGTGGTGTGAGTCAAACAACTGGGTAAAGCGTCTGTAAGTACAGTCCACATTATTATTGTTACACGTATTATCTTAGTGAAAAGTGCATGACATCTACCTCTACATACCTTATAGGCTGCCACAAACATGCAGACCCATCCCGGAGCACCGTGACACCACTGTACCAGCTTGTCTCCAGAACTACTACCAATGGAGGAGGGGAAGTTGCCAGACGCAAACTGCAGTGTCAGCATGTAGTCGATACATGGTCGCACCAACTTCTCTATCTCCGGCCACACTTCAGAGTCCTTCACCTGGAGGGAAAAAAAATTCAATAAAAAATATAATGAATTTTTTAAAAATAAATAAATAAAAAGAGTATTTGTACAGTGACAAACATGTTTCCATTGAGCCGCGGCAATATGTCCAAGCATCCAGACAATGCATGCAACCCCAATAAATTTTTAGAAGCCTGTACATGTACCAAGATATTTCCTTGCCAAAAATGATGCAAAATATACAAGAAAGGAATGCTCAAGCATGACAATGACGATGAGGAGGATAACTTGATATAACGCGCACACCCCCATCCTAGCGGACTGTTCACCGCGCTTAGGGAGACATTTTGAAACAAAGATTAAAAAATGAAACAATGGCAATGTAACTGTGTAACTGCCTGTTACAGAGGGTAGTAAGCTTCTCCATTCATTTTGTATTTAGTCAAAACTATTACCAGTATAAACATGAAGTATTTCCTTCACGCAATGCCCTACATGGTACTGTTTGATATATGGAAACAATGTGAGACATACCAGAAGTAAAGTGTAATAGATCCCAGCCAGACCATGAGCTCCACCTAGATATTTCTTCTCATGCCACTCATACATGAGGGGAGGGTTGTCTCGCGCCTGGGAACCCATCGCCTGGCCAGAGTCCAGGATAGCTCGTGTCACCTGATGAATAATAGTGAAAACTCAGAAAAATCACTAATGGCTTGTGTTAATTTCAATCATTGAGATACTGTGATAAATCTTGATACCGTCAACTCTGATAACAATAAATAGTTTGACAGTAACTGACTCTGACAAGAATGGACTTGCATCAGATACGAAAGTGACAGCTGTGTTGACTATGAACGGTCTGTTTCTGCTAACCTTTTAAGCGTTTCCAAATTTAAAAAATCTTTAATGTAAAAATAAAACAAACTGTATGAAAACAGCATTGTGAAGAAAAAAAAACATACAGGTTGTTCGCAGTTGCGCAATAAAGTACACACATAATACGTAAACCACAATTTCAGTTTTGAGCTGGCTGGTTGAGTGTGCGTGGCGTTCGCAAAAGTGACCTACCTGTATCAGAGCATGGAAGTCAGTTAGATGTCAGACACACAAAGTGTTCTCACCTTCACAATCACCTCCCTGTCCACCTTGTCCATGCCCAGGTGACTGCGCACAAACAGCAGAGCTGTCAGGTAGCCCGCGCGCCCATACAGGTGCTCATCAGGTAGGGTCGGATCACGAATCACATTAATGTGCATTGATTCCAGCCTGTAGTTGACAGACAGACACCCAGCCAGACAGATAAACAGATAGAGAGACAGCCAGACAGATAAACAGATAGACAGACCGATAGATAAATAGATAAACAGACAGACAGACAGATAAATAAATACACTATGACACATGTGACATTGACTCGATCTGTATTAATCTAAATGTTCCGGTAAACCACTCATCATTTGATCAAGGTGTCGAAAAGATTTTGCTCCAAGATAACAAGTCATTGCAATGATTACTAAACAAATTAAAAAATTTGAATCTGTGGAACACCAACAACTGAATTACAGAGCCATTCAGATGACAAAATGAAATGTCTCACTTTGCAATACACTGTGTACTGCTGCGTTCATCCCCCATCTTGCTGAAGATATACGCCCCAAGTGCCAGCGGTCCGGCATCACCACACAGGAACGTGTGGCGACGACCTTGGGGGTTCGCAAGTGGCTCTCGCAGGTGTTCCAGTGCCTGTCCCAGGTATTGCTCATTCTCTTTACTGTCTAGCACCCCGAGACATCTGTGTAGGTGCAGGTAGAGATAGGCGTAGCCTACACACAGGGAGAAACAAAGACAGTCACTGTCAGTATGTCATCTTCATATAGGGCTCAACAACATGAGAATACAGTATAGACAAACCAGGAAACAGAACCACCTGCAGGCTGTAAAGGACGATGACTGCAGATCATAAATGGACCAGCTAAAGGGAAGCAAGTGGCATCCATGGAGAAACAGTAAAAAACCGTATCATTATCTAGTTTCTGGGTTCAGCAGCCATTACCACTAGTGCCTGTGTAGACGGAGAAATCAGGTCGCTTGGGGTTTGCATCATGGCTGAGTCCCGTGTGGAGGTGCTTTAACAGTCGTCCAACTGATTCTTTGAGACGGTCTGCAATACTGCTGGCAAGCTGGAAAACATTAGGCAATATATCCTAAATAGAAATTACAACATAAAAAGGCTCTAACATTCTAAAACACATAACAAATTTTCTGTCAGATTGTTCGCTTCTTTGGGGGTGGGGGTGGGGGGGCAATACACAAATACAGACTGAAAGACAGTGCTACTTGTCCCCCCCCCCCTTCCCCCAATGTTACCTAGCTGAAAATTTGCTGCTTTGTTTTAATCTCAGTGTGTTTTTAGTCTTTTGGTATTCTGATCTTGGATCCTTCAGTCAAATAACTGTCTCTAAATTTTACAGAAATATAACTGTTGCGCTGTAATTAGATCATGAGCCCTGAGATAAATGAAGGGAAAAAAAGAAACAGGATGCTACAAAGAGTTGCTTGTACCCTTGCTTCAGTACTCTAATGCTAAAACATTCTGGGACATGCATGCCACAATAATGTGAAGAAGTCTTCATGGAATTAATTTTAACTTGCTTATGTCATTAGAGTAATTTTTTTTTTTTTTTTTTGTCTGCAAAGAAGTATATTTTGAGTCAGCTCTCTTTGAAGCCATCCCATGAAGCAGACAAAAGCCAGGGGTGTGGCTCCTGGTGCACCGGGCTGCACAGACAATGCATTTGTGGTGCAGAAATTAAGACAATGAAGTCAGTGCTTTGTGACAGATCAAGTGTGCAGCAGGTGAGAGGGAGACAAAGGCTTGGACTAAAGCAAAACGTCACCAACAAAGAACTCAAGAGTTTTACCTTTCTGTCCTCTCCAAGTAACTTTTCTCCGTTGTAATCAGGGAAAGGGTTTTCGAATGCATGTGGAGATTCACCTGTAGCCATATTATGGATCCAGTTCTCTGAAACACGCTGATACACTTTCAGCTCTTTGGAAGCTTGAAGGGTTCGATAGCAGACGAGAAACATGCAGGAAATACGTCACGACAGGAATCCCCATGGATCTAAAAATAGGGCAGTCAGGTCAAGATTCTGAGTCATCACTGGGTCACGGACTTGCCTTCTGGCAAACAAAGCCAGACACTGAGGCAGAAGTCTACAGGTGCTCTGCACTAAATACACTGCTTAGTTTAGTCTTAAGGATGCCAAAATGTCGGGCTCAGTAGTAGGTCTTGCGGTATGCGCCATTATCAAATAGTTTTCGAAACTTTCTTTTTTTCTGGGTTATGACCACCCCGCCAGCTGTGTGACCTTAGAACCAGGATTCAGTTCAGACTCGAACATTTTAAAGTTTGCTCGTTCCTTTCAGTTAACACATCGTTGCACTTTTTTGCACTACCTCTAGGTCATGGACAGTAATAAATAAATCGCATTATTTCACAAAGAATTACAGAATCTCTGGTCTTGAAAACAAAAGGCGAGGAATTTGAGGTCAAGTTAGGTCATGTGATACTAATTCTTTGTTTAATCTCTATCCAACCTATTATAATCTGTACATATAACTGCAGTTGCTTGTCATCATCAAACTAACACATTACGACACAAAAATAAAATTTTAAAGTTGTGTTTCCTGAAATAAGCATTGCTTTGCGAGACAAGAACCACAGCATGTGATTGAAAGTGAAATGGACGGAGAGTTTCTGATCAATCGCCATTTTGGATTGGCTTGAGTGTTCCGATTTGTTTGTGTTGGATTGATAAGTTCATCGGTCGTGATTTACTGTGACACCCAACGCCTTTGGTAAGCCTGTGTCGGCAGCCTTTGCATGTCAGCGTTGTCAAGTTTCGAATACGTTATCGCTGCGAAATTTGAGATACGTCATGGGAGTTCCGCCTGTGTCTTGGCAAATAGAGGAACTTGAGAAAGTGAAAGAGGGGGTCGGGGGTAAACTATGATCGGACTCAGTGGGAGAGACAGGCCTCAGAAAGCCTTTGTACAGAACATGTCAGATGAGGGAGTAATCGTACACAATGTAAAGCATTCAATGCAGGGTTTGCGTTTGGTTGTCACGAAACTGCATATATCCTGCAAGCGCATTGTTTGTGATCAAACTTGCAAGCCGTAGGGAAACTCGTACAGAGTCTTTGCAATATATTTCAAGACTATAACTGGAGCTTTTGTTAGATTATATCTCCTATGAGGTCATAAGATTATATGATAACATGGTATGAATACTGGCCCAAAAATATCTTACTCTGTCTTGTAAGAGTTTCCTTTGTCATAAAGGTTATGGTACTGGGAAAGATAGTCACACAAACACAGCAGTGGATGCAGCCTCCGCCTGTATTTTCACATATCTTTACTGCCATGAGCGAATTCTCACAACTGCAATGTATGCTAACCATCCCAGCCTCCACCACCCCCCAGGTTTTGTGTGCACTTTCCACATGACTAAGTCAACAGCACTCAAAGTTTGATTTTTTGCTAAGGCTAGTGACTCAAAATTGTTACTAACCAAACGAGAAGTTACTAGACAGACTTTACGCATTTGCCTTTTTATCATACTTCAGCCACAAAAATGTTTTCTTCCACATCGAAAAAATAGGCACTACTTAGTACAGCTGCTTTTGACTTCGCCTTCTTTGGACCAGGAGGTGTGTCTGCTTCCGCAGCATCCACAGTTGGCGGCTAGTTGATGTCATTAGGGGGCAGCTTCAAACAGTGATTTGCTAAGAGTGTGGATCGGAAAACTTGTGCTAGGACACAGAAAAATCTATGTTGTTTTCCACGCTCTATGGCAAGTAAAATACTCCCCATTTTCAGGGCTGGTCAGTGTAAAGTAAAAAGCAGACTTTTGGAAGGCTCAGTCTGTAGGGAGCAGGGCTACTGTTTTCGCACATCCCCCACAGGGCTCTGTTTTAGCAACAATGAAATGCTTATTTTTAGATCAATCCTCATACTTGATTAGTTCATGCAGACTGGTATCAGTATCACATTATACATTTCTGCAACTTACCTAACATTTCGTCTTTCAGGCTGATGGCGTAACTAGATGAGGCAAGGTGGTGCACTGGTTTTACCCAGAATGCACTGGACCAACACCCACATTGTGCTGTCTTCCAACTAGTAGACATAGATCTACTAAAGGTAAACGTAATAAAGTTTGCATATTATGTATCCGTTTGTATGGAGTGCACCAGACTATTCATCAAAATTCTCAGAAGTCATTCACTTTAAAAATACAAACTCACACACATGCTGGAGATGATGCATTTTTCTAGTATATTGAGTATATTCACACTCACAGTTGATTTCTTTGAACTTTGAATTATTTGGGGAAAAAAATCTCTCTGTCCATATTCAGATCTTGAACTGAAGGGAAGCGAAGTATGATGGATCTTGTGGTTGCCATCGCCATTGGCGTCCTAGCCACGGTCTTTCTTGGTGCGTTGGTGGCGCTGGTGTTTGTGTGCAGACAACGATGCCGCCGCTCTGATCTTATCACACAGCAGCACAAGGACAATCAGTATGTGCCATGCACATTGACATTAAAAAGTTAAAAGCATCATTAGCAATAACATTGTAGTTAATCTGTGTGCTTTTTTTTTTTTTTTTTTTTTTGGGGGGGGGGGGGGGATTTTGAAGTTGAGGCATGGGTTTTTACTGGCAGAGACCTCAACAGTTTTGCTCTGTAGCATCTGACGATAACACTTTTTATCCTAACACACCTGTTTGTCAAATTACAATTGTTTTTTCCACATCTCCGCCAAATGCTGAAGCTGGCTGCGGCCAGTTTGTGATGATACATGCTTTTCAAGCCTTTGAAACTCAAGGTTGCACTGATGCCTGAGTTCTCATACATCTTCACTTGTCCTTGAGTTGACCATGTTTCCAATCTGTGTGTTGTGTACAGGCCAGATGTGCAGCTGATCGGATCAGCAGATGGAATCCACCAGCCGGTGTCCGATGTTGAGATGGATGATGTACAGTTTAATCCACGGCTTGAGGAGATCTTGAACAACGAACAGTGGATCGATGATGCTACGTATGTTTTTCAGTCATTTGTTCATGTGTTTGTTTTAAAGTAATTAAACTGTGAGTTGTGGAGAGTTATACTGTCGACCACTGAACAGGAACTAGAATTTTCTGATCTGTTGACTTTGTAAAAATTAGATCTTAGATTTAAACAAGAAGGAAAAAATCAAATTTCATCCGTAAATACCTGTATTTAAAACAGACAGTTATGATAATCATTTCCAAGTAAAATTCTCTCTTCTTAAACAGCCAGGTGAAAGCAAGTTTGCTATCCAAGTACAGCTATGGTGGCAATACAGAAAGCATTGGGTTTTTTTTTTTCTGCCGGCATTTTGTTCTTTAGGTTTGATCCCTAATCCTTTCCATAGTATTTCTGCCAGTGATTTTTTTTTTCCCATATAATTTAGGGAGAGCTATACTTGACTATTGTCAGTGCTAATTGTGAGACCACACGTTGTTTGACTGGCAGTTGTAACTAGTTTTTCCAGTAACATGTTAACTTGTCTCGACTCTTGTGTTTGTTCTCTAGCGGCCTCATCCCTCACTGCCTGTCGATTCTCAAGACCTGCCATCACCTGACGGAGAAGCTGGTTGGCATGACGATGGGTAATGCTCAGAATATTCGGACACCCGAGACACAGACAGATCTGGTGGCTATCGCTAAGCGAATTTCTCCACGCGTTGATGAGGTGGTCAAGTCCATGTATCCACCTCTTGACCCGCGGCTCTTGGAGGCCAGGTGAGCCATCTTTTGAAGCTTCCAGTAACGGCTTAAAGTCTTCCACCATTTGCAGCGATCATCAAATGTGTCAGGACCATGGTAGTCATTCGGGCTACCGCCCTGAACAAAACTGGTAGCCCGAAAACAATTCTGGAAGCCTGAATCGCAGAGCGGATGTTTTGAAAATACCGCAGTCAAAGCGCATGCGCGGAAACTGTAATTGGCGGGCCCACAGCAGACGACATCGATGATAGAGAAGCTAAACACTTGACAGGAGTGGCTGCTAGGTTCTGATTCATCTCAGAATTCCTGCTCGCCATTCGGGCTACCGCTACCGGAGCTTTCACTCGCCCGACGGTAATTTGGTAGCGAAAGCGAGCGGGCGAGCGCATTTGACGATCACTGCGTTTGGCTGATTTTCACCTTTGGCTAAAACTGTTCCTCCTTCCAAAAGTGTGTTTCCTCCTCTGAAGCCCATGAAATCAGACCAGAATGCACAAAATTGCACAGATTTTGGTCTAATTCTACAATTTTCTGCTTTGGAAATGTTCATTCCACCAAATTTGAATATTTATGCAAATTATCTAAATTCCCAAATTTAAATAGCTGAGCTGACCCTTCACACCACGTGATTGTAATGTGTTTATGTCCAGTGTGTGAGAGAATGCGTGTGATTCACGTGAGCGTGCATGTTGGGTTCAGTTCGCGGCTCTTTGAGCTGATGCATGAAATTGGGTAAAGCGCCTATACAATACTCATTATTATTATTAATTATTATTAATTTTCCGCAAAACAACAGTTTCCTCCTCTGAAACACCCAAAATCACCAAATATCCCAGATTTTAGTCTTTAAAAAATAAAAATATGGGGGAGCATCACCCAGACACGCAGAGCATAACAGCGTCTACAACATTAATAAAATTTTACACACGTTTCCTCTTTTGATTTTAGGCCCTGCAGTAACTAAGACAGTGTTCCCCGTTGACGCACAAATGTACATTTTTACGCACAAAATTGTGAAAAGGATGCACAAATTTGAGAATCTGTGCGTAACTGGCGACGCACGTTTTTTTAAGTGGGGACGCACATTTCTGGAGGCTTACTAGGCTTTTCCTTCTCTAGCAGACGACAGGAAGTCGGCAAACTGGAGGAAGTCGTTTCGGTGGTTTCCCTTTGCAACACACATGCGCATTGTGGCAACTTAAATGGCTGGCTTCCGCGCGTGTTTTCGTCGGCAGTGTGTGATAACTGCCCATTATGTATATATATATATGTATCTGCATTGCAGAGCAGGATAGTTGAAAATTGAGTTGCCGCGAAATGAGGGTCATCAGGGACCCTCAAATTTTCAATTTGACCCCCAAAATTTTGGAAATGGGGGTCCAGGTGACCCTCACTTTGTTCAACCATGGGGAACACTGCTAAGAGTGTTGAAAGTTGGCAGTTGCACCTCCACAAATGTTGTTCAGGTGTCTAGGCGTGAGTCCTGTTTGGCATACAGCAACTTTGTGGAAAACTTGTCATCAAGTGTGTTCAATCCACGCACCAAAAACAGTCACTTGTCTCAAAACAGAACCAAAACCATTGTGGAGACTCAGGTCACTTGCTTTTGCACTTACCAAGTGATTCAGCAGACTTGAGGACACTGGTTGGTTTGTCAGTTTACAGCAAAAGCACTGTAGGTTTGAGAAATTTTTATTTCTCGAATATTAGAAGCGGAAAAGTTACACAATTACACTGCCCAAATGGAGTATCATCTTATTCACAAACACCCGTTGAACATTGTAAGTCACAAGTTTTTCCCCTTCGTTCCTTCATTATTTTAACTTCAGTGCATGTTTATATTTTGCAATAAGCAATTGCTGTCTGTTTGTCACTATTAGTATTACAGTCATTGACTTGTAATCCTGTGTATAGGTGCACAGCATTGGTGCTTTCTGTCAGTCACCTGGTCATGGTTACCAAGAACGCCTGTCATATGTCTGGTGTGCTGGACTGGATCGACCAATCACTTGCTGACGTTGAGGATCACTTACGGGTATGCTCTCTCTCTCTCTCTCTCTCTCTCTCACTCACACACACACACACACACACACACACACACACACACACACACACACACACACACACACACACTTGCATGACATTGTTTTTGTACATTTTGTAATATCAGTTTATTGGTTGTGTTTTTTATACATGTGTGTGTGTTTTTCACTAGTATTATGTATTGCAGACTGTTCACCCTTATGATTCTGGCATACAAAGTAGAATATCCTGGCCGGTTTTACGCATAGATCTACGCCAGGCCTGCATCGCCTATGCTTTTCTAGTACCAGGAATTTATGATTTCTTGTTTTTTCAGTATTTTGCAATATAAAGACATTTTCGCTGAGCTGTTGTGTATATTTGCCACATTGCACCACTTTTTGTTTTTGAGTTTTCTACTTCTCAGTGCTGAGGGTAAACAGGTTTGGTGTTGTCATATTGTACTTGATGTTATTTCAGATTCTAAGGGAGGCCAGCATAGCGTGTGAGATGAATCGCCATGTTCAACAGGTTGCTCCCAACACTCCGCATCATACCGGCTCTAATACAACTGGTGCTGACACCCAACAAACCACAGTTACCACCACCCCTGTCCTTCATAATGACATCTCGCAAGTGTGAAAACACCACCGCTTCATCGCAGATCATCTTGCACAGAAAGATAGCTGGAGAGCAAGAGAGGGAGAGAAAGGGAGAGAGAGAGCAAGCATGTGTTTCTGCGCTGCACTATTTCACAGTTACATTTGTTTGTGTGTCACTGTCAGTGTATGTGTGCAGTCACTGAACTCTTTACCATCTTGACAGTGTGAAAGTGGAAGTACTATTGATGTGAAAAGGAAATCACAGTTCATGTAAAAGTGCAGTATGCTATGCGATTCATTGTGAATCAAAACTCTGCGGTTGGAATCCAGAATCTACCACAGTACCAGTACTTGGAGGAGAAATACAGTGTAGCTGTGCATGTAAAACTACTGATGTAACTCTTATTATAGGATGCAGTTTCATAATGGTCAAGACAGAAGCTTCACTTCCATTTGGCATCACTGTGGAATTTCTGCATAACTCAGTTTTGAGATCAGCACAAGAGAATTGTGCAGTGCACATCACCCAGCGCTATTCTAAAAATACAGTTATGCCAAAATTCCAAAAGAACTGGAATTTGTTGTTAAATATTGCTTCATAGAGAAAACTGTAGTAAGTGATATTACATGCACTCGTCTGCACCAATACATGGCTTACAAGAAGGGGCACAAACCAAAGATTTTTCCCACATTTTCATTTGCTGGGCGGCACAGTTTTCTGTCCTTTCCATATGAAATTGGTGCCACGTTGAAACATATCTTAATGGAAGCTGCTGATAGTGATAAACAGTGATGGCTAAAAATGAAAGATACATTTATTTTCTGTTATTGTTACGATTCTTTCTTCTTCTTTTTTTTTTTTCTTTTCCAGAAAACTTTATAGTAAAAATGTTTGTGCCAAAAATATTGTAATGCAATAGTATATTCTGTAGTTTTCATTTCCACCTGTACCAGACAGTATCACAAGGCAAAGAAGCGACTGTTTCATCGCTGGGAATAAACACATGACCAACACAGTTTGATGAAGACTGGGCAGTACCAGGAGAGGTCACTGACATTAGGCCAGTGAAAAGGACTTGCTTTATTTACATGTGACGGGACCCACTCAAGATAATCAAGGCAAGAACACTTAATACGAGTAGACAGTCTTGCGAGACATGTTGGATCGGATCAACTGCTAAAACAGGAGATCAAAGTTTATACACACAAACTCACCCTGTGAATTGCCTTGGTTGGGTCCTCGTAAAAATCAAGCAGGTTCTTTCTGTCATCATACTGGTTGTGGTCGCGTGGCTGTCCCCCGTGTTCATGTATGTATGTACATTGACTATGCATATACTGTATCTCCCATAATCATGCGCTTACTCATTGGTGTCAGCTTGTATGCGCTTGTCAGCCTTTTCATATATTCATGTATTTTGGCAAGTAGATGATGCAGTTTGTTAATGAGTAGTGGTCATTGTGTGTACTGGAAGGAAGTACTGGTCTCATGTACATGTTATGCTTGGTTCATGTAAAATGCTGCGTGTACTCTTCTTTTTCCTTTTTTTTTTTTTTCTTTTCTATCTTTCTCAGTTTCTGTAGTGCCTGTAGAAAGTCCGTGTACCTCACACCCTTACCGTAATACACTGGAATCTTGTCAGTGAGGTACATTTACTATATATTTAACAGCAGGCTTCAGAAACTCAGCTGCCTGTGTGATTGTGTGTTTTGGGAGACAGGTGTATAGTGATGGTGTATATTGATGAACTTGTGCACACAGAGCCGACCTTGGCAGCTAGACACACCAGGCTGTGTAGCAAGATATATACCGTGTTAACATGGCCACCCGACAAGTTTGTGTCAGATGCTTTGGGAACAGTTGCAAGTACATGGTTCAAGTGAAATGCACATAAAGTTACATGGATTTGGGTCTTCACATCACATTATGAATCTCTGACTGCATTATTGTATGAAAATCATTGTGCCTAAAGACACAGGGATGCTAGTGTGACGGACAAAGCTGCTGTCTAAACTTGTTTTTGAAATGTCCAGGGATTGTTTCATCATAAAAATACTCGAGTTTACCACGGTTTTTCTGATGGTAATGGCAGGGTAAATTGCTATCACTTAGTGTGCTGTGTGTTCAGGGCCCCATACCTTGGATATTCAGGCAGATATTCATGATTAATTTTGTAAGGTGGTGAATGGTTTTTGCATCTGTAGGTTTGAAGGTCTTCATAGGACTGACAGTTTAGATGGTGACACCGACAGGAACTGTGGGCATAAACAATCAAAATCATTTTGTCCTTCTGGTGGCTTCAAGAATGCCTGTGTTTATTCTGTCTGTCTGTCTGTTTGATTTTTGTTGTTTGTTTTGTTTGTTTTTCATTGGCCGGAAGTGTTTTTTTCGTGAAGTGGACGCTGGGTGCTTGTATCTCATGCTAGAATGTATTGCTAAGCGTCGTATCGTTTTTTCATAGTGCATCACTAGTGACCTGTATCTTGTATTGCTGTTTGAAGTTTGCTATATCTCTAGTTCTGCATTGGTGAGATTTGTCGTTTTGGCAGAATCATGGTATTTTCAGTCCTGGTAGGCACTTTTTTTCCTTTTTTAAAAATCTTTTCATTTTGTAATGAGAATCGTTTACTCTGCTAATACTCGGTGCATTGCCCTTATAGAATACTTTACCTGGTTCTTGCACCTTTGTCAGAAGACTAGTGAGAAGAAAAGGACATTGTTAACCTTCACAGTGCAAGACTCAGCTACATGTATGTCCACATCATGGGTGTATATGCACCCACACATTTTCCCTTTGAGCTTTCACCTCTGAACTACGCCTACCGTAGAAGCTTTCGGACGCAAGTGTGGGTGCATTTTTACTCATCATGTAGGGCGAAGGTTAAAGTCATTTTTAAGAATACTTTTTGTGTTCTTTGTGTATTATAACGAATCTCTGTGTGATACTGCAGCGTTTCCACGTGCACAGTGTCTAACTGATTCCATGGGTTAAGGAGGCAGTGATTGCTTAGTGAATCACCTCAAGAAAATTCATTTTTTTAAAAAATTAAAAGTCAGAATTAATTATTATAAATACCATTGTCAGCTATCAGGGTATCATATTGAATGTTATTTTGTCAAATGGTAAAGTATTGCTGAGTGTAGAGTCTGTACTGTCGCCAGTCTGTATTATAATATTGACAAATAAGCAATTAAGTGATAGCTGAATTTCTGCGTTACAGTAGGGTCAGTGTTTTTGCCAGTGCTCTTAGAGTGCAGAGTTTGTTTTTTTCTTCTTTTTTTTTCTATTATAGATTTGAGATGGCAATGGGTATTTTGGGTCAGTTGTTTTCTGAAAGATGTGTTTTCTTGGAATTCTTCATTGTTACTGTTGAATTAAGTACTTCAACATTCCATTCTTTTATATGTACTTGTTATGATGACACTGGTTTGGTGGGTTTTTTTTAACAGAACAGGCAAATTGTAACTTTGAAATAATCTGTCTTGCTATTGGTTTTTTGTTTGTGTGTGTGTTTGTTTTTTGTTTTGTTTTTTTAATGTTTGATATGCTACCTGTCATTAAGACATTAGATTTATATGATCATTTGTAGGAAACTGTTGCTGTTGACAGTTTAAAAAAAAAACCAAAAAAAAAACCACAATACACCCCCCCCCCCCCCCAAAAAAAAAAAAAAAAGAAAAAAAAAAAGAAGAAAACAAAACAAAACAAAAAAACAAACCCCCCAAAAAACACAAACCGGTAAATTTTCAGTTTCCAAGTAGCATTTCTCTGCAAGATAAATTTCAAATTCATGGTAAGAATTTTTGCCATTTCATTTCTTGTACATATCCTTCATGTCTTCCATCTTTTGCTTTATACAGAGACTGTTTTATTCCTTAGGCAGCATTGCTGTTTTCTACAAATCTCCCACCAAATAAAAACGCAACATGGAGTTGCAGTTAACAGTGGACCTGTACTTATTTTCATTGTTGTTCACATGTGTTGTCTACTGTTTGTGGTTTGTTTTACAACTCTGGCTTTGATTTGCATGTGGACCCGTTGATAGTAAACCAGAAAGAAATAATTATGTGTATTTGAAAGTCGTGGAGTATATCAACATTCAGTACATTCCAGCCAGATCCAGTCTATGCAGTCTATAAATTTACAAACAAAACGTTTTATTATCTACAAATGGATATACATGTTCATATTTTTCAATGTTTCTACTGTGGAAGACAGGTGAAATTACGCTCTGAGATTCCAGTTGTATATCATTCCACAGCAATCAGTTTAACGACGCATCTACTCTCCTGTTAATGATGGAGTTATGCAAAAACTGTTTCATCTTTGTAATCATGGTATGCTAAGCATACAAAACAGAATCAGAATAAAACTGCTGAGAACATTTGTATTAAAACATTGTTTTCTTTATTATTATTGCATGTACAGTGACCAGTCATCCTCACAGATACGGGATTGTATGCATGTCTTGAAAACAGCTGTAACACAAAATGCAACTTAATCATCACTTGCATATCTGTGAACACTCTGCTTCACATTTGCACATGCTTTTCTTTGTTTGAACTTGATTTATGCAGTATCCAAACAATAACATACTGTAGCTGTCTTCCTGTATTACTAAACAGTTCTATAAAGTACATTTTCACTGAATAGCCATCGCCAACATGTCAAGCTCAAACACTGGCAAACACAGCACGACTACAATATCGATGTTTATGAGTTAGAACACAGGCGCAACCCACAGAAGTCTACAGGATTAGGTCCACTCACAACTTTCATGTACACAAACACTGATTTCCAGCAACAAGAATGAAGTACGTGAAACACACAAAGATATGGAAACTGAAAGCACTCGACAGTGCTGGAACAGATCATAGACATCCATTTCAATCTGCTACAGTAAAAGACAGGCAAAACCCTTTTTTTATGATGATATTTCCATAGTAACAAAAAGCAACACAAGACGGGCGGATCCCCCCCCCCCCCCCCCCCCCCCCCCCCCCCCCCCCCTTCCGTGGAGTGTGCCGAGTGCGACGTTTGAGGGTAGACGTAATATTGAAATAAACGAAAGGACCGTGACGCAGACGGGTGTCTGTTCGGGGTGTGTGTGTGTGTGTGTGGTCAACACGAGCTAGGTTCAAGTCGGGCTTGGAGGCTGTCGCTCGTTTCTGCCCAGTGCTCCCAAGTACAGACTGCTTAAACATGGGCACTCCGGAAGCCACAACACGGTCGTTGCACAATTCACTGTCTGGATTCTCGGTCACTGTTGCAGTTGTCGTCAAGCTCTCCCATTGCCTGCGGCTCCGTTATATGATAACGATCAGAACTGATTTATACGGATACGATCAGAAATGAAGATTTTGAGATACGCTGTATCAATCCGCACACGTCTCCGTTCACGTGGTGCAAAAATCAAACAAAGAACAGCTCGAAGATGTCACCAACAACGATAGCAGAACTCCAGTCTGGCTGGCACTCCGAAGAGAAAATCCCATGTACCACAAAACTGTCCCAAAGGACATGGGGTCGATCCAGCGGCTATAGGGAAACTGTTCAGTTGCTCTCATATAATCCTCGCACGGGTCTAAATGCACGCAGACGAAACTACCGAACGGCAGTCTCCTGGCACAGATGCTCATCCCGATGAGGTAAAGTCCTGATACTACACAAATGTGGCCTACCATCAGGACTTTGTTGTCTTGTAAATAAATCCAGCGGGGCTGAGATGCGATGGCAGATGTTAGAAGCCACCAGCGGAAAAAGCCTAGCAGAAAAATCAACAAAGAGATAGCGTAGCGTCCCACACGAAGACTGACGCCCAAAGTCGTGGAAATGAGATTGCCACGAAGTTCCAGTCTGGTCAGTACTCGCCATCCGATTGCGTGTAATGCGACTGCGAATATTGCAAGCCAGAGATTAATGTCGGAAAAACAGATGGTGAACAATTCTTCCCCACTTTTGCAATTTTGCCTCGAAAGGGCTGCGCTTTGGCACTTCTTGCAGTCAAATCCCCCCGCCATTGCACTTTCCAAGGGACGTAAGAAAAGAGACTCAGCAGCAGTGATCTGCCCATCGTTATTCATCTCTCTCTCTCTCTCTCTCTCTCTCTCAAAAAGAACAACTGATGTACTGGTATGTTTTTAATCAACCATTTGATGAGTCTGTCAAAAACAAAAAAGCTTATAATTTACGACAGACCAAAACGATGCTCTCTCTCTCTCTCTCTCTCTCTCTCTCTCTCTCCACTACTATTCCACAACAGCATCTTATGTGTATGTTTGGTATGTAAAGTTCATGTCAGTTTGGACGGCACATATAGGAAGGGAACAACGATAACAAGATTCAACTTTTTCAGATTTTTTTCTGAAAAACTGAAAAGAGAACAACAAATGGCAAAACATGATGACAAGTCTAATGAAAGAAATATCACAAAGGTAACACATAACAGGGGCGTAGGAACCACGGGGGCCCTGGGGGCCCAGGCCCCCGTTCGATTTTTGGAAGGGGGGCCCGAATATCTTTGGGCCCCCCTTGCTTTTGATAAGAGGAGAGGGGGCCCACCAGTGGTGGGGCCCCCCTGCTCTGCTGTCGCAGGACACAATCCTTGGCAGTCAACACACACACACACACACACACACACACACACACACACACACACACACACACACACACACACCGGCCGTATGGCTCACCCGACTTAGTGGGCCCCCCTTCCTCTCAGCATCTTCCTATGCGCCTGCATAATTATATCACAGTCCGCATGATGATTGTGCGATACCGTGCCAACACGGTTGGTGGACATATTCTCACTCAGTAACTGGCATGTTCAGTGAGGGAAATATCAATATGAGAGACTGAAACCCTCAGTATTACACGAAACGTGGCCACCAAAAACTAAACTGCCCACTTTCGGGGGTCCTTTTTAACACATTTTTTTTTTTTTTTTTGTACAGCAAATCAAGATATCAGTGCCCACATTCTGAATGTGCGCTCATTTCAGAAACTTGGCCACAAATATGTGAGGATATACTGTATATATTATATTCTTGAACATGTGGGCACTGACATTTTGATGGATAGGGCCTACATTCTGTGGGATACTGAAGGTTTCCGCCTCTCACAGCCGAGGAGCATAAATTATGGATCTATAAAATTCACAAAAGCAAATTTTGCCTGTGTTCGTCTAAAGTGGGGAGCCGGGACAATCGAACGGTAGAGCACTGGACTTTCAATGCTCAGGTCGTGAGTTTGATTCCCGGCCGGGGTCACATATTGGTGCTGGCCTTTTTCATCGTTGCCCCGTCTTTGATATCACCGAAATGTGGTGGAAAAAGACGTTAAACCCTTAACCCACCCACTCTATACACAAGTACAGTATCTGTCTGTTGCCCACACCATAGGATCTACACGGCACATCACACTGTTTTCTTCTGGACTGATCGTCTGCGTGATTGTCATGAAAGGCGTGAATCAGTGGTGAAACTTAAAACATGAGCTCCCACCACGAGAAACGTCCAATTGTGATTTTTTAATATTTATTTATTTATTTATCAGCCGGGAAATAATCCTGTATTCGACTATTTGAGGATATTGTGCCCTGAAATCTGGACGGTAGCATAATAGAGGATGGTATCACAGTATGAAGAATCCCCATTGACTGATGAGCTACTGGTACAAGACCGGGTGACAGGAAATCTCCCCACTTTCAAGAACTGCTCTTGTAGGCTGCGGCTTGTGCGAAGGGATCGGCAGGCTGTGGTTCCATTCCGGGAGCTGTCGCGCTCTGGTAGGATGGGGGAGGGTTGGAATAAGAGGGGGGAGGGTAAGCGGGATTGCTGTAAGTGGGAGGGTTAGGTGGAACGTTGAAGCCGTAGGGTGGGGGTTGAGGCTGGGTGTAGGAGAAAAGTTGTCCCGGGGGGAGGGGCTGCTGGACCCCGTGTGGCCGGATGACAGTCGTGGGGTACACGGTGTTGGTGCCGCCGGGTGGGGCCGGGTAGGCGGCTGACGCGTGTGCTGCAACAAGTCAGTTTTAGTTACAGGAAGTGGTGGAAGTGGTCGTTCACATTACACACACACACACACACACACACACACACACAGAGAGTGGCGTGCCGGACACGTGCTCCGGGCGAAGTCCTGCGTGGCTGCCTATAAAAGTATAGGACAATTGTAGTGGCTGACGATAAAAGTATAGGACAATTGTCGTGGCTGACGATAAAAGTATAGGACAATTGTCGTGGCTGACGATAAAAGTATAGGACAATTGTGCTGAATATTGTCCACTGTGGCACACAAATTTTAGGACATAATTATGTCTGATTTTGAAAGAAAGTAGTCGGACTCTTCGATTCGAGGGGGAGCCGGGTGGTCGAATGGTAGAGCGTTGGACTTCTCGGGTTGTGAGTTCGATCCCGGCTGGGGCCAAATATTTGTGCTGGCTTTTTCATCGTTGCCCCATCTTTGATATCACCCTATGTGGTGGAAATGGACGTTAAACCCCCAAACACCCACCCCCCCACCCACCCCTTCGATTCGAGAATAAATCGGTCAGTGACGTGGCTCGCAATCCTGGGCCCGCATGTAGAAGTCGGGGTTAGGGAGTTTAGCCCCGGGTTAGAGTATAACCTCGAACTAAACTAGCTCTAGGGTTTGTTTGTTTTTTTAAATCAGGAAGCGGGTCCATTCCAGCAAGGTGCCATACCGTTATAGAAGGATTTTTGTCTTTCTTTCTTCGCATCCTTTTTTATTCAATTTTGTTTTGGGGTTTCTTTTGTCCTAGTCTGGGTTAGGCCCGCAGCCGTGGGTTAAATTAACCTCGAGTTCTACATACGGGCCCTGCTTTAGAACTGCAAACTGCCGCGAAAATCGTATAGGCACATCTGGCAAAGAAGTTCGCAATTCATGGACCTTATCACTGGTGCCAGTAGCGCCCGGCTTAACCCAAACCCGTACCAAGTAGGGCCTCAGTCATGCAGGAACCAATTTCGCGGCCCAAGCATCTAGAAGACTGGCATATGTAGCTCAGTACAGCTTGAAGTAAGCATGAAGTCACGCACTACAAGGCAAGTAATGATAATGGCAAGAGAGATGTGGAAGAACGGGGACTCCTCGTGCCGCGCAGTGCGGAAAGTGCTAATAGACTTACTGGTGTGGACGCGGATAGTTGCTGCCTGGGTGGCAAACACCCGGTTCCTCTGCATGTACACATGGCGCCGCCACATCGCCGACATAAAGGCCCCGATGAAGAGCAGGAAGAATAACCCCAACCTGCAAAAAATAGTCTCAAGATTATTATAGAACCTGAACGGTTTAGAGTGATGCGTGGTTTTATTTCCACCTCAATCCATTACTAGTATGGTCTTTCTGTCGTTGTGTCGAGTGTTCAGTGATGCGTGACGTGACTATCAAGCTACAAATAGCCATGTTGATTGTGTGAGCTTGTCAAGGATGCTCCAAAATATTCAGAATTTACACTTACTGAGTCTCTATCAATCAATAAAAAGAAACACCGTACCAGAAATACCATAATGTGGAGACGGACGCAGCCTCCGCAACCTGAAATACGAGAAATATTTCTATATAAAAACGATCCATGATTTGTCGAAACCTTAGGCCTTAGTGCAATGAGTGGCAAACTTCAGACCCTTTTGAAACATTCTCGTTTCCAAGCGTTCTTGACTGCTTGTGCTGCTCCTAATCACAATTTACATGTTTTGGTGTGTAGGTTCTGTCTGCAGTGCGAAAGCACCGAGTGGACAGATGAAGACTTCTACATAAAACATCAACCGATAGCATTTCTGTTCAGCCAAGGAAAGCTAGTGTGACTGACCTGGCAATCTTTCCGAACTGAACAGCGTTCGGTTGGACTGTTGCCGCCCCGCTGCCTCCTCAATCACTCGGCGGACACGTGAAAAAAAACAAAAACAAAAAAAACCTCACCTAACCTAGCCTAAAACAACCCACCCTGCTCTACCCTATCCTACTCTACCCTTTCCCAACCCAACCCAACCCACCAAAACCTAACCTAACCTAACCTAACCCACGCTAATCAAACCCATCCTAAAGTAACCTAAATCAACCCAGCCCATCCTAACCTAATCCATCCCAACCTACCCGAACCAAACCTAACCCACTCTATCCTAACCCACCTTAACCTACCCTTGCCCACCTAACGTAGCTTTGCATGCCTTACCCAACACCGCCATGCTTGGAATTCACGCCCTACTAGAAGTGAAAAGTTGTCTGACACCATACCTGAATTTGGCACAATATGAGTGACACAAAGAAACAGCAGGTAGAAGACTTGAAAGTCAGCATGACTGGAGCAATCTCTGTCCCCGAAACAAGCAGGAAGGTAGTTCTGTCCAACACGATTACAATGTGAAACGCTCGCTGCCGCTAATCATCTTGTACACCGGCTGCATATTAGGGAAGTGTCGAAATCTTCCTTGGATGACGTCAGTGTGTGTCTGTTCCGCAGTTAGCACAGTCTGTATCGACTACAGATCTAGAACCAGCAGACATGCCACTCAATTTGTGCCGGGTAAACAGTCGACAGTTCGGTTTTACCCCCGGCCTTATCACTCATTCGTAATTTGTCACCTCTACACTCAGCGCAAATCGCAGCTTGCCAGTGGGGTTATTGACGGTAAAAACCCCTCACTCCGACCCTCTGTTCGCGACACTATCGACCTAATTTAGCACCCGCCATTCACCGGTCTCGTGACGTAGATCCCGATATTCAGGTCTAACTCCGCTTTCACTGATCAATGTAGGCCAACATTTCACAAGCGATGACACGACAGTTTCGCTAGCTGAAGGCAGTGAGTGGTGCTCAGCCACGTAAGTCGGCCGGGTAGACCCTAGCTTGTTTACCGGATCAATATGTTTCCCCCAACGACCATTGGCTGGTTGCTATGTCTAGTCTTCCAGCTGCAAGCTTGATGAAGCTAGAAACTTGCGCGATGTCCAGTAAATCGAATAAGGCCATGACTAGGCATGGTATATCACTATCTATAAGTATATGTAGGTACAGTACTTGTGATCAAACTCCAAGTGTGTGGAAGTCTCTCGTGCGTTGAAACACTATGGTCTCTTCCTGGGATGATCCGTCGGTGAATGACGCAGATTAACGTGTAAATACCCCGCAAATATCCACCTATACCCGCACGTACACCCCGGGGCAGGCTTGGTCGCTTTAGTCTCTTGTAGAAGGTACATGTTGTAAGTTTGTAAAACCTGACGACACGCGGAGAAAGAAGACAAGGGTATGACGACGGATCGGCAGCAGTGATATCCGTGTGTAGTCATCTGAGAAATTCGTGGCCCAGTCTCTGTCAATCTTTTTGTGCAGCAGCGGCTTTAGTTTTTTGTTTTATTCACAAGGTCTAGTGGTTAAGGTATCCGACTTCGGATCCTGAGCCGCTGGGTTCGAATCCCTGGTGGGCAGCATGGAATTTTCCTTTCCATATCATGAGCAGACTTGTTTACGGTGCCTGTCCCGCCCTCGTGTACACACGCACACGCAGATATCAAGTGTGCACGCTAAAAATTCCACGTCCATCTTTCGAAGAGTGGGTGGGTGGGTGTTTAGGGGTTTAACGTCCTTTTCCACCACATACGGGTGATATCAAAGACGGGGCAACGAGGAACAAGCCAGCACAAATATTTGGCCCCAGCCGGGATACGAACTCACGACCCGAGCATTAGAAGTCCAACGCTCTACCATTCGACCACCCCGGCTCCCCCAACTTTCGAAGAAGAGTAAGCTTTGGCCAGTTGCGTGGAAAACAGAAATACTGTCGCACGCACCAGAGTCAATGGCAGGCTGAAGGTCTGCACATAAATGATTAAAGTAGCGCTAAGCGGCAGCAGGCTTTCACTGCTTCGTCCTCCAGCCCTTCGGCGCCATGAGCATTTCAAAAGAGATGGATATGTACGCCGAGAAGTCTACCGTACTATACCAGTGATGATTACTATACTGCTTTCCTTCACATCACACCACAAGACAGCCAGACAATCTTTTTGGCTCACGAATCATTCTAGGCTATTTCTATTTCTGTGCGATTTTAGCATCGTACCACTTCGACAAACGCACATTTCCAATCACAACCTCTCGGACTGGAACTGAGCCAACACAAGGCGAAAGGCACAGCGTGAAGCGAGGTGTTTGTCCTACTGTTGCTGTCATTCTTTTACCAGGATTCATTTCAAAGTACGTGCTGCTTGCAGGCGTCAGTGTATTGCAGTCAAAACTGTTTCCAGCGGACGGCGCACTGTCAACCGCAAAGTCACTACAACAACAACAACAACAACAACAACAAAAGCACACAGCTGACTTCTGTGAAACCTCGTGACTTGGGAATATGTGTGTTTAAAGTCTCATTGCGTTTGTCAGGCATGTAGCAACGTTGTGGAAACCTTTTCATCGTATGCGCTTGACCAATGCATGAGAATCTAGTGGTTAAGGCATCCGACTTCGGATCCTGAGCTGCCTGGTTCGAGTCCCCGGTGGGCAGGAATATGGTTGGATTTTTTCATACCATATCGAGTCAAATCCATGTGCAGACTCGTTTGCGGTGCCTGTCTCGCCTTCGTGTACACACGCACGCACAAATATCAAGTGTGCACGCTAAAAATCCCACGTTCATCTTTCGAAGAAGAGTAGGCTGTGGCCGGTGGCGTGGTAAAAACAGAAATACTGTCGCACGCACTAGAGTGAATAGCAGGGTGGAGGTTTGCACACAAAGTAGCGCCTAGCGGCAGCAGGCTTTCCCTGCTTCGTCCTCCAGCCTTGTGGCGCCTAGAGCATCTCATTAGAGATGGATACGTGCGCCGAGGAGAAGTCTACCATACCATACCATACCATACCATACCATACCAATCTGTACCTGGGACACAGTACAGCATGTGAAACCATTGTGGTGACTCGGGGTTGGCGTATATGTTGTTACGTACGTAGAAACGTACCGCGTACTGAGCAGACGACGTAATTTGGTTACGGACTGAAGACCAACTAGACAGCGCTGATTGGTGACGCTATTTTTAGCGGCTTGGTCGATCGACCTGTAGTGCAGGTATGGAAGCTTTAGGCCGAAGAAAGTCCCATTTCTCTAATATTAGAAGCCGCAAAGTCACGACAATGAATGGTCGCAATGGCCAAAAGGAGCATCTAGTCATCTGGCACACAGGCTTGGAGTTTTGTCAGAGGCAGTTTTTTTTCCCCCTGAGAAATCAATACGAACATAGAGATTTTAATCCTGGTCAGTCACCACCTCTCTCTGTCTCCACTGAGGACTTGGGCGAAAGGGTTGACTGACTGAGAGCAGAGCGTGTTGTCTGCTGTGTAAGCGTACGGCTCAAGCGGGGAAGGGTAGACAGGACCGTCATATACAGCGGCATCTGGAGCAGAGTGAAAAGGATCGACGGGTTTGTAGTACGTGACGTCAGAGTCGGGACTGGGCATTGACGTCACAAGCTTGGCGGAGGATTCCGATCTTGTCATTACAGATGACGCGGTGTAGGTCCTAGAGGGGGATACTGGAATAAATGGAAGATGTAGATTATTGCTTCAGATGTCGGCTGATAGTATGCCTATGCAATACGTGTTGATGATCAGATTTCAGGGTATCAGTCTGTCGTTATATAAACTAGTATAAATTAGAGAAATATAAACACGGGTGCCACAAAAGCTACTGAAATATTGTACTGGCTAGATGTTGAATGGATAATACAAACGGACAGTTGTACGGGTCCATTTTGACCAAACAATTGCCTTCTGTTTCACGAAAGGTCGAGGCAGCTGTTGTTGTTGTTGATGATGATGATGATGATGATGATGATGATGATGACGACGACGACGACGATGATGATGATGATGATTGTTCGTTTGTTTGGAGGGGTTGCGGGGTTTGGGGGGTTGGGGTTGTTGTGATGTACCAAAGATTGTTTGGTGGTGCTGACGGAGATGGTGATAATCATATGGTTGACTGGTGTTGGTGTTGCTGTATAAGAGGTGACTTACTGCAGCGGACAGGGGAAGGACGGCTGGCCTCACTACACACACGGCTCCGCTTGAGGTAGACGCTCCGCTTGTACACGGCGTACACTGTGGTGAGTATTAACACCAGCAACACGAAACACATCCTGGAAGACACACCATGACAACATCACATGTACAGACATATCATGACAACGTTACACATACAAACATACCATGACAACGTTACACATACAAACATACCATGACAACGTTACGTGACACATACAAACATACCATGACAACGTTACGTGACACATACAAACATACCATGACAACGTTACACATACATACCATGACAACGTTACACTGACATACAAACATACCATGACAACGTTTACATGTACAGACATATCATGACAACGTCACATGTACAAACATAATCATGACAACGTTACAAATACAGTCCCTAAACATATTTAGTCAAATTAGTCACGTTAGCAGCAGATATAGAAATAAGGACATAGCTTTACGAGGCACTGTGCAGTGGACTGCAGTATGTGTGAATCATTCAGCGCCTGCAGGTTCTAGGACAGGACGATGTATATATGCTGAATTCTGGGATACCCACGACAGTATACTACAATTGCCACACATCGACGTCAGCAACGTAGTTCAGTGACAACTTACCAGAAGTACCATAATGGCAACCTACCAGAAGTACCAAAGTGGCAACTTACCGGAAGTACCAAAGTGAAACCTTACCAGAAGTACCATACTGACGCCTTACCAGAGGTACCACAGTGGCAACTTACCAGAAGTACCACAGTGACAACAGAAGCACCACAGTGGCAACTTACCACAAGTAACATAACGGCAACTTACCACAAGTAACATAACGGCAACTTACCAGAAGTACCACAGTGAGAACTTACCAGAAATACCACGGTGACAACGTACCAATAGTACCACAGTGACAACTTACCGGCAGTACCATAATGCCAACTTACGAAAAGTACCACAGTGACAACTTACCAGAAGTACCATAATGACAGAACTGTGGATGCTGCTACAACCTGTCAGACATACGATACAGACATGAAACACCGGTGCCAAATAACTTGTTACAAACAGTATTCTCTATGAGAATGCTTTATTTCAACCAGTATCTATTGTAACATTATTGTCGTTGTTGTTTATCTGCTGAAATATTATTTTCAACACAAAGTAGCGGTGGTGACTACAAGGGGCTCAAAAACGACAGCAGAGGAAATTCTATAACCCACCTGAAATAAAATACGCAGAGAGAAAGGAGACAAAACAAACCGATGCCCAATATAAGGCACGAACTCACCTTTGATACGGGTCCCATGTTCTATCACTTGAGCAAACCGTTTAGTTTTGTTGAATTTATGTTGTGGTTGTTTGGTTTTTGTTAGTTTGGTTTCGGTTTTTTTCTTCTTTTTTTTTTCTTTTTTTTTTTCTTTTGTTTTTTGAGGAAAGGGGGGTGGGGGGGGGTATTTCTTGTGGTCCTGTCCCCTCAGTCCCCTCATTCGGATTCCCCCTCCCCCCTCTCTCCCCAACGCCCCCCGACCCATGTGTCGTTTTACTTCAGACGGGACCTAGGTTTCAGTGTCCGGGGGAAGAGTGATCAGCGATTTGGGATTTTCGGAGAGGTTTGACAAGAGATGACACTATAAATTCTGCCAACAATCAGACCACTTACAAATGATTTGTGATGACTTACCTGTATCTGGGAAACAAGCAGTATGATCATAAACAGGCCATTGGAGTTTCTCCTTCCTCCACACATTATGTATGTCTCCGTTTCCCCCGAGGACAGACTGCTCTGCTTCACATTCGGCAGAAATTCCACAGTGGTGAAAGTAAAACAGTTTTTGGATTGTGTTCAAAGATGCTGGATTCAACGACTGTGCAAGAAATGAGAGACAGCCGTGACGTGATACACTAATACAGCAGTTCATTTGTTACGAATGCACATTACCAGAGACATAATTATGTCTCTATGACTATCCTCTCGGAATGCGCTCAACTGTTTCCAAGTTCTTTCAAAGTCACATTACTTTTAACTGTTTTCGTGGCCACTCCCAGAAGTTCTCCCAGAAGTTCTCGTTTCAGATGAATAGACACGTACACAAAACTCCCACCGACGTCTTCATTAACGTCTCAGATCCACACGAAGGCTTAACAACTTTCTATGGATCTGCCCAAAGAATAAAGATCAAAGAATAACTAAGGGATTTTCTCTGCAAGCTGTCTAGCTACAATATCAAGCCCAGTGAGGGTAGCAGAGATCCGTTGGTCAAACCACAGTCTCCGGGAAACACTGGACCCCAAATGTGTGGCAGTTTTATCCTCCGTTCCCGATACAGTTGGTGACGCAACAGTCAAGCCAATGGTAAACACTGACTTTGATTTCTGCGCTAAGTGGACTGGCCTCTGTTTGACCACAGCTTAAATGACGCGTGCTCTGGGTCGATGGAAGTCAGGTACGGCTGGTCTGTTCTCTAAAGGTGCGTTCATGGACTCGTGCAGGTGACACAGGGCTAGCAGGGAACGGGCCAATTTCCGTTTCCAGCACCAGATATCAGAACAAAACGCATTAGCTAGCGTGCTAGATGAAGACCTGGGCCCGCATGTAAAAGTCGAGGTTAGGGATTTTAGACCAGGGTAAGAGTCTAACCTCGAACTAAACTAGATCTAGGGTCTAGGGTTAAATTTTCTGGGGTTTTTTTTTTTTTTCTTTTGTTGTTGTTGTTGTTTTTGTTTTTGTTTAACCAGGAAGCGGGTCCATTCCACCATGGTGCCTACGCCGCTAGAGAAGGATTTTTTTCTTCCTTTCTTCGCTTCCTTTTTATGTTGTTTCCATAGTAATGGAAACAACATAATAGGACGGGCTAAAATTTCCACGTTCATAGGCAAGCATCTGTGGTACAAACGCACGTCACTGCCGATCTCCCGCAGAGACGATTATGCAAGTGTAACTCTGACAATGACGTAAGAAAACCTGCGTCATCGATGCTGGCATGTATGCTGTTCCGAACGCGCTTCTTCTCCTCACTGAGTGCCGTCTGTATGGATGTGTGTGTGTGTGTGTGTGTGTGTGTGTGTGTGAATTGTGTCCGGGCCCGTTTCTTCGAAAATACTCAACCGAATGGCTTCAAATTTGGGGTATCCAAATTTATCAAAATGTTACATTAGACGATTCAAGCGTGTGATGATTGCTTAAGTGATTTGGGAGTTATCGCCCTTTTGAGACAAGTTGGTTGTCTTTCGTGTACAGGCGTAATATTTATTTAAATCACTCAATTTTTTGGCAGTAGATAGCTTGAATACGGACTCTGAATTGACTCACTACTAGAAAATGGTCGCTCTTATAGTTTTCATGTAAACCGAGCCTGAGTTGACACTGCATGTGAACCCAGTTCAGATGCCTATTTCTCCGAAAATACTGAACCGATCGATTTCAAATTTGGGGTTTCTAAATGAATCAAGATTGTTGAATAGAAGGCCCGATCCAGGTACGATTGCACACATGATTTGCGAGTTATCGCCCTTTTCAGAAAAAGTGGCTTTCTGGCGTTTAAAGGCGTAATATTTACCTAAACCACTCCATTTTTTGGACATAGATAGCATGAATACGGACTCTCAACTAAGTGAAGTTTGGAGGTTGTCGCTTTTATACTTTTGGCGTAAGCCGTACCTGATGAAAGTGCTGGTGAACACACTTTAGATCTCAAAATCGCTCCTACTATACATAGATAATGAGCCTGGGGTGCCATAAAAAATATACAAAAAAATTAGAAAAATTCACTGCAGCCGTTATCGTCAGTTGACTCGAAAATTTGTACTCACAGCACATTTCCTCTGCAAGCCACACGCCTCACAAACATCGAAGAAGAGACGCACGCGCACTGACGTAAAGTAAGTGCGTCATGTTTGATTGACGTGATGCTGTTTTTTCTTGGGGGTGTCTCGCCACTTTCTTTCGGAATTCCTCTGTTTGGAGACGTGGTGTTGTATTTTACTTATGCTATGTCGCCATCATCGTGCACTCGCAGAGATGATACGGGATACAACAGACTACAACTCCAATACTTTATGAACAGAATATGCGCGGAGAACAAATTCATGAAAGAAGAAGAATCCAGAACGCTGTGCAGGGGGGCTGCTTACGTCAGATCTAGAACATTCCTCAACTTACTGGAAGGCTCGAAATCTCTCCAAGGTGACGTAATCTACTGACGTTACTGCACCAGCATGTTCTGGGATGGTCTAGAAATTATTTTGCAGTATCTTTTCGCAAGAGTCTCTACAACTTGACATGTGGAAAGCGGGAATTTCAGTGGGTTTCGTTTTTGCCACTGACTCACACTCAGAAGCATAATGCAAAGATCTTGGAAACATAAAGATAGTTCACTTACCTCCCTTTGAGGGACAACGCGTAAGAGTTGTCTGCGCGCATTAGCGCGCATCCCGCAGATCTACGCAGTTGTTTGACCCAACCCTACACTAGCCGCCGTAAAACATTTTAAGAAAATAAACAAAAACGAAGATGTCAGCGACTGCCAGGTGGTCTCCCCCCATATATTTCGCATGTGTTTTAGGCCTATGGAAAACATAAGTACTCTCAAAGTTCCGGAGGACGAAAGAAAGATCTAGTTTGGCTTTCACTGCTGTACGTAGGCTACGCAGTGCATTTCGTTCGATGTGTTCAAGTAAAACTAGTACGGAACACAGAAACATCGAATGTGCGAGAGATCCAAAGATGGACGCATCCGCTGAATACTTCCTGCTAACTCAGCATTAATCATATCTGCGACCGACGATCCAGCAGATTCTATGTTGTGATATGGTTTTACAATGGTTAGAACGAAGTTCAGCCGGATGATTTTGTTCTCTGTGTGTGTGTGTGTGTGTGTGTGTGTGTGTGTGTTCTGAATTTAGATGCAGGTAGACGCTAGCACAATTTAAGTCACCGTGATTTGTAAAGTTGTCAGGGAAAAAAATTACGCTGTATCTGCGTCAGCCGCGTGTGTTTACTGTTAGTTTACACTGCATGCACACGTACCACTTGAGGTCTTTTTTTTTTTCTTTTTTTTTTTTTTGGACAAGAAAGCGAAAAAAAAATGTTTGTTTTTCAACAGGAATACCAAAAGAAGTATTTCCCCGTTTATATTTGTCTGTTATTTGAACAATTCGGCGCAGAACACAATTGCATGCTTTTGTGATCGCTTTCCACTTTCCGCCATGCTGTCACTATAGGGGCCAGATCTAGGATGCGCGCTAATGCGGGCAGACAACTCTTCGCGTTGTCCCGCTATATGTCTCTCTTACGACACTCTCTGGAGCACAGAGTCTTTCAGTGGAAAGTACCTCTGTGCACAGTGGGGAAATGGCGCTCACTGCGCTACCGTGACGGGCCTAAATTGTCTCGGTGCTCTCAAACACAAGGTCGCGCACTATGTCATCCTTGACCAGCTTTGAACCCAGAGGGATCCTCAGTGGCGCAAGTGATTAGCAGGCTGTCTTCAGAGTGAAAGTAGGCGTGTTTCTGAATCAGAGACATACATAACCTGTCTCTGTCTGAATGGACAGATCTATTATTACATTCAGTCCTAGAGCACGGGTGTGTATGCTTTTGTAATCGTCTCTTATTCCACCACAAGGCAGGTACGTGATCGTCTGCACCGTGCAATAATACTTGCCTGTAGAGTGCAACACCCTTGCCTGTCAGAGTGCAACCCCCTTGCCGTTTACTCACATCCTGTTGGATCAGTCTACCACGTAAACAGTGCCATCAAAGCGCAACAATAATTGTCCGCTGGCAAAGATTTTGCCCAAACGAAAAGTGGTCGGATATTCAAGACTTCGTTTCAAATCGAATCATATGACACACAAGTCTCTGCTTTTCTAAAAAAAAATTCGCCATTTTTAAAAATGGCGCTGGGTGTAAGCAGTCACATTTTCACGCCCCGCCGAAAAGGGACTGCACTCTGGAGTCTACTCTTACGAGGGCAGGAGTGACGCGTCTTTCTGATTCCAAGGTCTTTGCATAATGTGTGTGTGTGTGTGTGTGTGTGTAGGGGGAGGGGGGGTGCGTGCGTGCGCGCGCAAGCGCGCGTCTAAGGCGAGAGAGAGAGAGAGAGGGTCTCTTCTCCGATACCAGTAAGCAATCGTCTGTCAGTCAGGTCTGCGGGAAGTAACTCTGTCAAAGGGGAACGACTTTATTACAAGAATTCATTCACCCATGTAGAACCTCGCATACGCCAACAAGTTGTGACGTCAACCAGCTAGGCGAGCTCACACGACCTCATGTGTTTGGGTTTTTGCAAGTGCATAGAGGCACGATAAGGGTTTTCAGTACTTTCTTTATGTCAGCATGCTTGATGTCAGAGAGCTTGCGTTCCGGCGTGTGCGCGCGGGCTGCATACATGACACAACGACTACGACTGTGACTACAGCAGGTCATTGAATGGAAACAACATATTGGGCTGGTGGCCATCTTGTTTAATTTTGTTTTGGGGTTTCTTTTGTCCTAGTCTGGGTTGGGCCCGTAGCCGTGGGATAAATTAACCTCGAGGTTTACATGCGGGACCAGAGTGCCAAACGGCCCCAAACAGGCTGAGAGGACAACAGACAAGATGAATTATTCCCAATTGTTTGGCTAAGGGGCCTTGATAAGGGGACAAACACTGATATACAACACAAACAGTGCCACTTATTTTGAGATGTTCGTGGACAGCGATACCATCTGGAACCAAATGCTGTCTGACGCTTGCAAAGCTGTGTTTATTTGTTTGGAAAGAAATATTTATGTACAGGCAGGATTCCGCAAATGTCATGTTTCACGACTACTTTCACTTCAGTTTCGCCTTTTACCGAAAGATGAAGTTTGTTTCTAAAATGTTTGTCTCGTTTGTGCACGTAGACGGTGATCTAGTACCAAACATTCCTGCCATTGCTCAGAGATTTCCGTGTCGTCCAAACAAACACCGACAGCAGCAAGGACTCATTCCATATTTCATGAACAAACAAATATAACTTTCAACGTGTAAAATAATACTAATAATAATAATAATAATACATGGCTTTTACAGAGCGCCGTGCTCCAACTTCCAAGGACTCGCTGCGTTTAAAGCACACACACACACACACACACACACACACACACACACACACACACACACACACACACTGGCGTGCTATTTACATCTCCTCGGCTTACATACAAAACTGCCCTGCGTATTGTTGATTGACCTGAAGAGGTGACCACAATGATTATCACTACAGATCATTCATCAGAACTGTGAGCTGGCTGTCAGCTGACATGTATGTATCTAGTGCTGACATGGGATCTCAATACGAGGCAAATGGCAGATACATATTCATGTACTCCTGCATTCCTTCTGAGACAGATTCGCACGTGTGTGTGTGTGTGTGTGTGTGTGTGTGTGTGTGTGTGTGTGTGTGTGTGTGTGTGTGTGTGTGTGTGTGTGTTACTAAGTAGATGAAATATTCCAACAAGTAAAAAACAACAAGACAGACTAGTACCGGAAGGATGGGGGGGGGGAGGAGGGGGTGTTGGGGGGGGGGATGATGGGCGCGGTGGTATTCTCGTTAGTTTCGTTATTCATTTCGCTATAGGGTTCACTGACCCTGTTTAGGGTGTAAACTGGTGGGGACATCATATAAAGGAATGTTGGCTTTGCACGAGTAAAGGCGAGAAAGATCCAACCATTTCTATCAAACACATAGCAACCAATAGACCAAGCAGTCATACAAACCAAGAAGCATGTAAACAGTAAACAAAAATGAACGACCGGTTGACGAAACCGCGGCAAACAAGTATGTGTTTCAGTGTGACTGTTTCTCACTGTGTAAACGGTACCTCGGTTTACAACAGGTACGCACTCAATTAACAAAATCTCCCCCATAGAACTGTGCCGACAATATGTGAATCGGGCGTCCTTTGAAATTCGTTCATGCGGAACTGGCGTAAACAATGAATTGGCTCGGCATGGATATGGGAACAGCAGTACAGCTTTTGTTCATTATTTATTGTCATTTGCTCATATAGGATCTGGACTGCCCGACCCTTTCCATGAACAAAGGTGAAAAGTGCTGTGCTTTCTGTGTAACTTTCCGTGTTCTTACAGACAGGCAAAAACTTTGAAGATTATGACTTGAGTAAGTTATACATTAAATTCATGAGAATGTGTCTCCGGCTTTACTGTCACTATACACCTGAAGTATAGCGGCGAAGGACTTTTCACAAACGTGAAGACAAAAACACAAACACAGTGGCACTGACGACGTATCACAGTAGAGGGGTGAACCAGAAAGACACTGACCAATCAGGCAGTCATGTCGTCATTTCATTGCTACAACAAAACACAATGAGGTCTTTGCAAACACGTATTTCACATAAGCAATGAACAATATTCCATTGTCGTGTACCACCTCAATCGACCGATCAGTTGATTTAGGATAAATGAATAAATAAATAAATGAATAAATCCCAAATTACAGCACGTACAATTCACCGAGGTCCACTTGCTATATATACAAGCTGGACAAAACACATGCATTACTATTGAGCCAGTGTATTCTGTTATATATAGCCTGTTCATTCAGTGGGTGTGGTTTCGTGTTTCCTTTGCTCTTATCGCCGTAGCGTAATTATGTGTTTGTACTACATGTACATGTATTAGTGTGTGGTGTTTGTTTTTGAATTTTGAAACGTGCTTTGCCTTGTTTATATATTACTGACTATGAGTTCACCTTATTACTGTAGCAGCTGATAGTAGTTTAGCAACCGTGTGTGTGTGTGTGTGTGTAGAGTAGCAAGGACAAGATGTAAGACAGGTCTGCGCACCTAATCTTCTATCCTTGGAAAATAAAGTGTCATTGTCATTGTCATTGTAGCGTGTGGTTGTTTCGTTCATAATATTCACTTATTCAGTTCAGTCTGGACTCAGTCCAACGAAAAATCGCGTGCCCTCAATTGCGCAGCACGAAGGCCACATTAGGTTTGAGCTGGATTTTCCGAGCTGAGTTCTGAACTGGTATAATCCAACCGTTATCTGAAAAAGGGTTTAAGCGTCATGGATTAGGTAAACACTTAGGACGATATTTCCACATAACGTTAGATCTCTTACTACGTCGTTCACACAGTAAATAAGTTTATCGTCCAAGTTTTGCATGGAAAGAAGTCACCCCCATCGGATGAAAATGTCAGTCATGAATACTCAGGGGCGCCGGAACCGGGGGGGCAGGGGGGGGGGGGGGCAGCTGCCCCCCCCTGTACCCAAGCAGGGGGGGCAAGAGTATCTTTTTGCCCCCCCTGGAAAATCAGGTGACTATGGCAAGAGGGGGGGCAAAGCCGTGGTCTTGCCCCCCCCCCCCCCCCTCCCTTCCCCTACCTCCCCCTCCCCCTCTTCCTGCTCTCTCCCTCATCCCTCATCCCACCCAACAGAGAACTCAGTTTAGCCGTTGCATGAAATATCAAAACGACTTGGCAGAAAGTCGTCTGATAACTCTCCCCCCCCCCCCCCCCCCCCGCTTTTCACTTTTTCCGGGCAACGTCCTTCCTTTCACTGGCTCTGGCGTCCCCCCCCCCCTGAGATTCTGCCCCCCCCTCCCCCCAACATCTTCCGGCGCCCCTGATACTGAAAATTTTCAAAACGTAGATCCACATCAAGAACATTCGGCCAGCTACTCCAAGTATCCCAGTGACCCAGAAACACCTTGTGACACACTTGACACCACGTGCAGCACGTCTAGTTGTAGGCAGCTTTCTGGAAGGGATTGTCAGCAGGTGGAGGTCCCTGCCCCATGCCGTATCCAGGCGGGTAGGCAGGGTCGCCGTAAGGTTGGGGTGGAGGGTGTGTCTGAGGCGTAGGGTAGGGGTTTGCTTGTTGCTGGTGTGGTGGCACGTGAACTGTAGCTGTGACACAAAGTACAACATCATGATGCTGTAGTAGTTATACATGTTTGAAGTGTGATTATCACTATCAGTCGTGGGCGGATTACATTCATTTCATAACTCTTTAGCGCTCGAGCCCGACCGCCCCCCCCCCCCCCCCCCCCCCCGACCGATATACGATAAGACTGGTTAAAAAGAACAAGCCACTGCACACCAGTAGAAACCACTTCAAGACATACTATTACGCAAGGCTTGGGACTTCCCCGCTAGACGCGAGGCTGCTGCAGATTGTGTGATGGTGGCTTCATTTCGTAGCTTCTAATGATCAGAAGATTTCAAGTTAAAAAATGCGATGTTTTAGAGATAAGAATTCAAAAATGGGCGCCCTCAATGTTATCTCCATCCCAGAAAGGCTCAACCATCAATCACTGCGCACGGTTACACGACTGCCAGTGTGCATGTTGCCGTATTCGGCTGCCTGCTAGCGGGCAACGGTTTGGCGCACACGCAGCCTGCGGCGTTGCAAGGTTTGGGCAGTGATTGGTCAGTTGGCTGTACGGGCTGCCTGTGGCGAGCTGGCTGCCAGGAAAAATAGAACGGCGTTTCCAGCCCTGCAAGTACCAATCCTGGCAACGTGTAGCAGCGGCCCAAGTACACCTGCCACAACCACCCCTCTCCCCCCTCCATCGGAGTGTAGCATACTTATAATTGTGGATATCCATCAGCCGATATCAACCATGTGCAGCCGCAACACATCAGTGCAACAAGAAACGGGAGTCACTTACTGACAACGGCAACACGCCTTGTCTTGGTCTTCTGGTGGCGGTAGCAGCTCGACAGGACGATCACGGCGATGACAAAAAGCACCATGAGGAACCTAAAACAAGGGAAGGGTGAAATGGACAAATCCTTTATCACATTCATACAGATCAAGGAAGTGAACCCCTGTCTTTTGGCGTGACAGAGCAACCCCTTACTGCCAGGCCCCGTTGCTGCCATATCTAGGGCTCAAAGATCGTTCTCATCATGTTGGTGGAGTCTACCATTTAGATTACGTCACTGGCTACGTACCAGAGATGCAAATTTAGAGGAAAACGCTATATATTCCTCTTACACATAACGCTGCAGATGACACTCTAGAAATGTTTTAAAATTCACCAAAAAAAATCACAAAAATCAGGCAACCATAGACTCATGTCTAGAATAAATTTCAACAAATTCCAATATTCCGTTTTTTGGTAATGTTGGCAGCGACCACATACCCCCTCATTCCACGGTCGTCTGCTGGCTCCTGTGCCAGCCGCGCATGAATACAAATAGTCCACAAGCCAGCCTCATTTTCCCCTAATTTTACTATTACCTGGCATGAAACTTGTTTACAAAGCCAACAAAAAGCACCAGATTGCCATTTTTTACTCTGCACACAAATTTTAAAAGGGGCAAAGATTTTCTACTATATTTAGCCGATTTCTTACTACAGGACCCGGAAGCTAATACCGTTCTGTAACCTGAGTTTTGTTTGTTTGCGTGGGTGTTTAGGTGTTGAACGTCAGTTTCTACCACGCGTGGGTGATATCGAAGACAGGGCAACGAGAAAAAGGCCTGCACAAATATCATTGGCCCCAGCCGGGATTCGAACTCACGACCCGAGCATTGAGAGTCTAACGCTCTACCATTCGGCTATGCACAGTCATCAAACGTCAGTGTGTTTCTTGCGGAGCCCTACTAATATCTCTTTCGCTGACGAACTACTTTGCCATCACAAGTGAAATAAGTGAACGAGTGAACTCAAAATACGGCGATGATCAGGACAGAAGCAAGTAGACATGATGCCAGGACGATAGAAAGACAAGGGTGATGACAGAGAGATAATAGTGAGACTTAGTAGGGCTTCGTACGGAGAACTTCGCTGAGCAGCGTAACCCACTTGCATGTAAATTAGGCACGTTACGGGTACCATTAGCTAATCGCAGCGCGTTAGCAGCTCGCGGCCTCTGTCGTGTGAGCCTAATTTACATGCAAATGGGTTACGCTGCTCAACGAAGTCCTCCGTACGAAATCCTACTAAGTCTCACTAATGATAACGGTCCTCTGTTTTACAACGGAATAAGTTACAGGCGTGCAAACCCATTTTCAAACTTGCCGTTGCTACCCGACCGTGAAAGAAAACTGAATGGAAGGGTATTAGCAAAACGAGAAAGTCAAACACAATTTAAGGAATAACACACACACACAC
Organism: Batillaria attramentaria; assembly: GCA_018292915.2. Taxonomy (NCBI): domain Eukaryota; kingdom Metazoa; phylum Mollusca; class Gastropoda; family Batillariidae; genus Batillaria; species Batillaria attramentaria. The sequence goes on from JACVVK020000081.1 coordinate 500,760, forward strand.
ACACACACACACCGTGCACACACACACACACACACCGTGCACACACACACACACGTTATTATAAAGGACAAGAATATGCATGGTTTTGGCACTAAAGGTAAAAAGTATCGTAAAGAGAGAGAGAGAAAGAGAGAGAGAGAGAAAGAGAGAGAGAGAGAGAAAGAGAGAGAGAGACAGACAGACAGACAGACAGAATATATATATTCTGTCGGCATATATATGAGTAATGAAGATGGTATGACTCACCAGAAGTACCAGATTGTGTACACACTGACAGCTGCCACCCTCTGTCAGCAACAGAATGTGAACATTAACTGACGAGAGTTTTGATTCTTGTCTTGTAAACAGTGACGTGTTTTTTTTTTTTCAGCTTCAGTTCAGTTCAAAAATGCTTTATATCATTCCATGAATGGGAAAATGTCATTGTTTTGCAGCGATTCAATCATAGAGCTATTATGCGTAGTGCTGCGTACCGCCAGAGAAAACCGTACCGGTATTACCGCGATATTTTTCGCCCGTACCGATATTTTTCAACGGTATACCGCCGTTTCCAAAGTAACAACAGCTGACGACTGTCAGATCATCTGTATTAGTTGAAATCATAAGAATGCTAAGTGAGACGGACACAGAAAAAGAAAATGCAAGATACAAAGTGTTGAACACACAAAACAGATCGTGGTTTAAAACAATATTTATTTAAACATTGTACATACACCCGGTACATACACATTGGAATATGAATCCGGTTAAAAATATCAAAGATGAATGAAAAGAAGAAGAAGACAAAAAGGACTAAAATATACTGATTAAGAAAGAAACAAAAACATGACTCATTCAAATGGAATGGCGAAGAAAAAAAAAAGAGGTAAAATAATCAACGAATAAACGGCGATTTGAAGATTCTAAAGGAATGACGACGACGATTAATCGCGCGAGGGACATTGGTATCGTTCGTCCAGTGCTGCCAGGAGGGAGCGAAACTGCTTGTTCTCAACCAAAGTGTACGGCCGCAAATCCTTCACTATAAAGATAGCCAACTTTTGCGTTATGTCCTTCGCCCGAGGAGAGTTGGCTGGATATTTCGTTTTTTCGCGGCTTGTGCTTGGAAGTCTGCTGGCGCTGTTTGACCATAGGGGCTTCAGTCTGTGAGCTGTCCGAATGTGTGGCACTACTGGCAGACAGCAACTGGTGGTGATGCCTCCTAATATGAGCATTCATGTAAGTTGCTTGTCCCACCCGCGGTTTTCACCGTAGTTTGACAGGAAAGACATACAGCCGTACTTTCTACGATCAACCCATCGGCTTTTCTTTTCTTCACTCCAAAGTGTCGCCAGATGTTTGGAATTGGGGACAATCGTGAACTCTTCCTGACTGTCCGCCATCGCTAACACTGACTAGAACTGATTAGACAGGCCCTGTGCTTTGCACGTGCGCCCCTGACCGACTTTCGCGGAACTGTCGCTGAGTTCTGGGAAGCGAGACCTACTTTCTGTTTCCTTTTATGTTCGCGGTATACCGGCTGTCACCAGACCGTACCGATATACCGTACCGCGAGGCTTTACACCTGATACAATACCGGTACACGGTAATACCGCGCAGGTCTAATTATGCGGGACAGCTTGATTTACATTATGTTGTTAGGACGTTACTGAAAGGTGAGAGAGACATACATACACACACACACAGACAGGGTGGGGTGGGTGGGTGTTTGGGAGTTTAACGTCCTTTTCCACCACGTATGGGTGATATCAAAGACGGGGCAACGAGAAAAAGGCCAGCACAAATATGTGACCACAGCCGGGATCAGTACGAACCCACGACCCGAGCATTGGGAGCCCAACGCGCTACCACAGACAGACAGACAGGGACAAAGTTTATAGCCTTTCAGTTCTTACGGCAAGAGACTTTTTTCTCCACGCATATCAATATACGCTCACTCTTAAAACAACTGCTAAATGTACAATAGGCAGCCAGTTATGCTGACGACCCAGTGCTTCTGTCCCTCTGACGAGAGTCAGGCAATTCAAAACACAAGAAAGAAATAATTATATCTCAGACGTCACCTCAATCTGTGTGGAGAAAATGGCCAGCAGAAGCCACGTTGAGAGGCTGTTCCTACACAATGTCATCTTTACCAGTCGCTGTATCCAAATGATATCAATAGAATGTCAAATGAAGATAAAATTAATGTTTAGAGCGTATCCCAGGTTAATGACACAGTTGCTGGTAACTTCTGGCGCTGGTCATTCAGAGCTGGTAGTGGCACCAAGTAGGTATATCTGTGAGCCACATACACGAAGCGGTTGTTGCTTGTTCACGTTTCATTTCACGTGGTCCCCGAGACTTTGTAAACTTGGATTTCTTTTGATAGTCTGAGTCGGCTTTTTGCATGTCTTGTCTGTAGTTGCGGCAGTAGCAGCAGTAGTAGTCGTAGTTGTTGTTGTCATTTTTGTTATTGTTGTCGTCGTCGCAGTTGTTGTTGTTGTTGTAATGTACATTGACCCAAGTATCCACTACTGTTGACTTTTCTTTTGTGGTCGCTTTCATATGTTTGTATCTCTCAAACGTTTCGTGCCTTTGTTTAGCGTGAGCCAACCGTGGCTTACGATGTTTGTACTGTTACCATGGTCAAGTTAATTGTCCACTGCAGATATGCCGATAGTATTTCATTGCCACACATAGTTTGGGACGCAACTTACGATAAACTACAAAAAGGATGTGGTGGTGTAAACTGGTGATAAAGGGGAATAATTACTCCGTCCCGTTTTCAATCTCTTCGTCGGTGACAAAAAGATAACATGCAGTAGCAAAAGTGTTGAAGGATTTTGCTTTGAAAGTCATGGTGAATCACCCGGGCATACAAGCTGTGGAAGATATAGATTATTGAACATATTAATTAGAATTTGGTAAACTTGACAAAGTTAGTGTGTAATGGGTTGGTGGGTGTTTGAGGGTTTAATGTCCTTTTCCACCACATAGGGTGATATCAAAGACGGGGCAACGATGAAAAAGCCAGCACAAATATGTGGCCCCAGCCGGGATCGAACTCACGACCCGAGCATTAGAAGTCCAACGCTCTACCATTCGACCACCCCGGCTCCCAGTGTGTAATGGAGTGAACACTAATTCAACAGTCGTACTGAGTATCGCACTGTGTAAGTGAGGCGTAGGTATCATGGTGTTTGGGGCCGTATCCACCACACACACTAAGCGGGGTGAACGCGTAAGACTAGGTAGACAGACCTGCAGACCTGGAAGAAGGGTACCGTGGCGGACCATTCAAGCGGGACGTTCACCTTGTCCATTTGTTGTTTGCGGTTTGAGGTGGCACAGTGCTAGACTATTTTCAGTTTGTGTGTCTGCTTGTGCAGTCTACACAGCTCTGCTCTGCTCTTTGTGTGTGTGTGTGTGTGTGCGTGCGTGCGTGCGTGCGTGCGTGCGTGTGTGAGAGAGAGAGAGAAAGAGAGAGAGAGGGGGGGTGTTTCAAATGGACACACTTGATTTGCGTGACTGTACAGGCCGGGTAATTCCGGCAATGACTATAAAATACATGACTGACCATTAGAAAAGTATGTACATTGTATTATGTACATATGTATGCAGCTCTATTCAGATGGCCCGATCCATTATCAGCAAAGGAAACCTGCTCCGCACACCTGCAGTTCTTAATCACTTGAGCTGTCTAGTGTGACGGATACGGCACGACACAGTGACTATCCATTTGACAAGTAGCTTGTCAGTTGTAGATCTGTCTTGCTTACCGGCATGCATTTAGTTTGATGGTTATGTCTCAATAGTTTCCACTGGGTGTTTTGGTTCTACTTGATGTTTTGTCTCCATTTTAACGTTTGCAGCATTCCTGTAGTTCTGTCATAATAATGATAAAATGATGATAATAATATGGGTATTGAAGGAACTCCCTCCTTCCTGCAGGAGCTCAGGGCGCCTTACAATCAACACACACTCACTCACCCAGAAACACACACAACATGTCTCCACACGCACATTTAACCACAAACACCTAATGTGCAGCATCATACACGGCCTCCGCTGCCCCTGGCTTCTACACACACACACACACACACACACACACACACACACGCACAAACACACACTTACTTACTTTACTTTTACTTTGGCCCGTCACCCCAACTGGGGTATAGGCCGCCTACAACAGTCCGCCAGAGTCCTCTGTCCTGGGCCATTGTCTCCAATTGTCTCCAGGTGTATCCCATCTTCTTGGTGTCTGCCTCGAGGTCACGTCGCCAGGTGTTCCTCGGCCGTCCTCTCTTTCGCTTACCTTGGGGGTTCCATGTTAGGGCCTGTCTGCTGGTGTTGGACGTTGGCTTCCTAAGTGTGTGACCAAGCCACCCCCATCTTCTTCTACGGATCTCATCTTCAGCTGGCAGTTGGTGTGTTCTCTGCCACAGGTCTATGTTGCTGATGGTGTCTGGCCAGCGGATCTGGAGGATTCTTCTAAGGCAGCTGTTGATGAAGGTCTGCACTTTCCTGATGGTGGTCTTTGTTGTCCTCCATGTCTCTGCGCCATACAGTAGAACTGACTTGACGTTGGAGTTGAAAAGCCTGATCTTCGTGTGCGTTGATATTGTTTTGGAGTTCCAGATGTTTCTGAGCTGTAAGAATGCTGCTCTTGCCTTGCCGATTCTTGCTCTGACGTCAGCGTCTGTGCCGCCCTGTCTGTCGATGATGCTGCCCAGGTACGTGAAGGCCTCTACTTCTTCAAGTGGATTCCCATCCAATGTGATTGAGTCACTGCTGGCTGTATTGATCTTGAGAATTTTTGTCTTTCCTCCATGGATCTTGAGGCCAACTTGCGATGATGTAGTTGCCAAATTGTGGTCTTGTCTTGCATCTGTTGTTGATTGTGGGACAGAAGAGCCAGGTCGTCAGCGAAGTCCAGGTCCTCCAGCTGTGTCCACAGAGTCCATTGGATTCCATTTCTTCTCTGTGCTGTCGAAGTCTTCATAATCCAGTCGATAGCCAGGAAAAACAGGAATGGGGACAGCAGGCAGCCTTGTCTGACGCCGGTTTTCACGTGGAAGCTGTCGGTGAGCTGCCCTCCGTGGATGATTCTACAGGTCATCCCGTCGTAGGAATTCTTGATCAGGTTGACCAGCTTGGCTGGGACCCCGTAGTGTCGCAGCAGCTTCCAGAGGGTTTCCCTGTCCACGCTGTCGAACGCTTTTTCGTAGTCGACGAAATTGACGTAGAGTGGCGAGTTCCACTCCAATGACTGCTCGACTATGATGCGTAAAGTGGCAATCTGGTCAACGCATGATCTGTTCTGACGGAAGCCAGCCTGCTGGTCTCGGAGGAGAGGGTCGACTGCACCTTTCATTCTCTCCAATAGGATTCTATTGAAGACCTTGCCTGGTACTGACAGGAGTGTGATTCCCCTGTAGTTGGCACAGTTGCACACACACACACACACACGGCCAACAAACTGATGATGTTCAGTGGCAACACCTGTTGGTGAGGGCAGTGAAGAGGTGGGTTTTCAGATTTTGCTTGAAGGATGGTTTTGTGTCTGCGTATCTGACTGATGCTGGGAGATCATTTCAACAATGTCATGTACCCGAATGGTCTCCCCGCCCCAGAATTATCTGGCATTAATATAAAAATGGAAGACGTGTCTTAGTTTATAATTGTTATCTCTACAAGAGACGTCACGGCAGACCACGCAGCGAACTGCGGAAATCGCGTAGGCTGTCAACGTCACACATAACTTTATTTATTAACCAAAAGATACAATGAATGTGTTCACGTCGCCGATCCTTAAATAATTCCCAAGTAATCGGCTCTCCACACAACAGTAAGTCCGGTATAAACACTGACGGCAGTACGTCCGGTATGCCACGTTGCAGTGACGTAGGGACAAAGGGCCTCTTGAATCAGAAGAGATTTATTTGCTTACGCAGGAGAACGGTCGACATTTCCGTCAGTCAGAGAAATAGGGGCTTTGTACTGGCCACGGAGTTCGGACAGTGTCTTGTTATGTCCTGTGATCACGTGGTCTGTCTTGTTGTGTCGTATGATCACACTCCCATGGTCTGTGCAATGTTCGTCTGTAGATAGCTGAATAGTGGAGCGTTGGACTCTCAATGCTCGGGTGGTGAGTTTGAATCCCGGCTAGGGCCAAATATTTGTGCTGGCCTTTTCTCGTTGACAGTCTTTGATAATGATATCGCCAATATGTGGTGGAAAAGGACGTTAAACCCTCACGTCGACATCCAACTGGGCTGAATTGACAATGACGAGAAAAACAATGACGACAGAAATCAGATACGTCACATTTCCTCAGAAATCAGAACCTGGCGAACGACAAAGCAACGATACTTCACTTTTTGCCATTAACAACATTGTTGAGACTTGAGAGAGATGGGGTGGACCGCGTATGGACTTTTCAGAGCACACAGATGTCATCATGGCAAAGAAATTATTCTGAACTGCCATCGGGCATGTTCGAACAGACAAAAATAAAACATATTTCGGAAATAAGATCACTGAGCTCAGATGACCTTTTCGCGGTTCGTGATCATTCACACAACAGTCACAAATATTTGAATCGTCCAGCTTCAAATTAAAAAGCTATTTGATACGCATCAGTTTGGACAGAAAACGAATACATTTACATGCGAAACGATGCGCTTGACGTCAATTTGTTTTTCATTAAATAGTTGCTCTGCGGTGCCGATCACTGTAGTGTAATGGTTAGGGTTCAGCTTGCGGCGCTTTAAGCCAAGAAAATGTATTATTATTATTATTATTATTATTATTAAAGAAAGTGTGAGTTTTGTACTGTGGTTGGTGTCAGTTGAGTGATGTCAAGGGTGGGGTGGTCTCCGGGGGATGTCAGAAATGTGCTCGTCGTTAAAACGTCATGACACTGGTTATCACCTTTTACACCACTCGCCAGTGCAAACTTTCAGTGAGTTAACTATGAGTGCTTTACGTCCGAAAATAGTAATGAAACAGAGAGCGAAATTGTGAGTTATGACTTTCCATAACCCACTCAGTGGTTTACGAGTTCACAAAAACACACTCCTGTTACGTCATCAATCAGAAAGTGCGTCATTTCAAACATTTGGAAGTCATACGTCACGGCCGGTGCACAATTATTTTGCTCACTTTTTGGGGTGAAATTTTATTTTTCTTGGATCACGTAAAAAATGATCGCGCAGAAAATTCTCTGCGAAGTATTTGCGAGTGCACATTTTTGTGTCAGTACATGAGCACATGCTTTGAATGATATTCTTCTTAACATCAAGCAATTTCAACTGACCTACGCATCATTTCCTCACAAGTCAGTGTGCAGAATTTTGAGAGGGTACAAAAGTCACTGGTCACCGTACCAGAAAAAAAATAAAATGTCGCAGAAAATGTATGCGACTAGAGCAGTAGTGGTAAGAGTCTGAATACTCGTGGTATAAACAGCGTACATGATAAGTTCGTGTGGTTCAGTACGGCGAAAGACTAACCCCTCGAGGGTTCGATTGTTTGCGTAGCTACCTCGCCGGAGGCTCAGTAGCTACATAAACAATCAGGATTAGTCTTTCGCCGTAAACCACTCGAACTAATCATGAAAGTTCTATTTAACACAAGTTCTACTGTGTACCGCGCACAAGTATACCACGTTTCTGACTCTTCTTCGGTTGTGCATCACATACACCGCCCCTGTTCCACCCTCACCAATCACTGTCCACATCCCTCCCCGCCCTCTGTAGGAATGTAGGGAAAGTAGAGCCAGTTGTGACCTCGGCATTACCTCCCTTTGTATTCTGATTTATGCGTCCACTCAGCCTTGTTGTGATCCATGCACCCACTGAGTATTTATGCAATAATCCCGGATCTCCATTTTTTTTTTCATACGCAGACACTTTAACTGTAATCAGTATCCCGGCTCAGTCTATTCAGTCAGTGACCAACATTCGGACACTGCAGCCGGTTCTTAGTGAAGTCCAGAAGCCAGCGCGAGGGATCTCCATTTACCTGTCTCCTGTCACACAGCCCTAGCACGACTGTCGGATATATGGTTATCTGCCATGAATAATTCAGAACTAACTGGAACCCTGTTTGTTGATTTACGGAAAGCCTTTGACCTTGTCGACCACAACATTCTTCTCACTAAGCTTACACTTTATCTAAGTAACGTCTCATCAGCTGATCAAGGTTTAGTCCCTACGGCCAACAGCTCTCCGTTACATTGTCCTAAGAGTCTAATCCAAAGGCGCCTGAGGCGTCCCACTTTTTCAGATCTTACCTTAGCGACCGACACCAGCAGGTCACCGTCAATGGGTCTTTTTCTTCAAACGGGTTAGTAACACGAGGAGTACCCCAAGGTTCCATCCTTGGACCCCTCTTATTCTGCATATTCATCAACGACCTCCCGTTACACCTTAACCACGAACAAGTATCATGCGACTTATTCGCTGACGACGCTACCATTCACACCTCCAACAAAAACATCAACACAGTTAGCGGACGGTTGCAGCGGGGCTTGGATGAAGTGTCCAACTGGTGTGAACGTAACTCCATGGTACTTAATCCGTCCAAAACTGAGTGCATGATCATAACTACGAGACAGAAACATCAGCTCAACCCACTTGCACTTAATTTGTCTCTCCATAACCAGGCCATTGTTCAAGTCAATGAACACCGTTTACTGGGTGTAATCGTTGACAACCAGTTGAAATGGCAGGCCAACATTAATAAAGTCTGCAAAAAAGTATCGAGAAATTTATTCCTACTGTCAAGGCTGAGACATTTCATTGACACAGACACTCGAAAGTTATTCTATTCGGCCCACATCAAGACTCATATTGACTACGCCTCTACCATATGGGATGAAAGCAGTGACGTACACCTAAAAAGACTCAACTCCCTACATCGACGAGCAGCAAAACTGATCCTGCCTGACCCCTCCTTATCCACTGACCAGAAGCTCCGGAATCTAGAGATACTCCTTCTTTCAAAACAACTTCTTTTTAATAAAGGCGTTTTCATGTATAAAATCCTTAATGGTTTTCTTCCCCACTACCTCAGTCATCTCTTTACTACTTCAGACTCCCGTTACCCAAACTCCAGGTTACGCCTAATTATCCCACGTCCAAGGATAGATATATTTAAAACTAGCTTATCATTCTCGGGTGCCACTCTTTGGAACAGCTTGCCCACTCTCGTTACAACAAGTAGTTCACTCTCATCGTTTAAAAAGGATCTCATAAATTTTTTGGTATCCTAGATCATGAGCTGCTCATTGTCATTGCTATGGCTATGTCACTGCTTTTCACCTGCACATGCGTCATTACATTTTATTTAGCGCCAAGTACCCACATTCACCTTTCAGCAATATGAATAACGTTCTTTTATCTGTGCGTGATAACTCATCGTCATTTTTGTCCACTTCTATAGAAATTATGACATTATTTCCGCTTATGATTATGTTCTGCATAGGTGCGTGCGAATAATTCATGCGTGATGTTGTGTGTGTGTGTGTGTGTGTGTGTGTGTGTGTGTGTGTGTGTGCTTTTTTTTTTTTTTGCTTTTTTCTTTTTTCTTTTCTTCTTTCTTAATTTTTCAGTAGTATTAGCTCATGTAGTGTAGCAACGGCAAGTTTTAAAATTGGTATGAATATGCCTGTAACTTCTACCGTTGTAAAATAAAGGTTCTTGTTCTTGTTCTTGTCTCTTACCTGAGACAACACTAGGATGAAATGAATTATCCTAGTCTCTGTTTCCTAGCGATCCTAGCCTAGTCTGCACCCCCCCTCCACCCACCCACCCACCCACCCACACACCCCTTTTTTTGTTGTTGTTTTTTGGTTTTGTTTATTTGTTTGTTTTGTTTCGTTCTCTCTCTCTCTCTCTCTCTCTCTCTCTCTCTTGATGATGTGTACAAACACAATGATCCTGATGAAGCACTAGCATTATGGTACAGGCTGTTCCTTGGTGTCCTTGACACACACGCCCCACAACGTACTAAGCGGGTAAAACATCCCCGAATGCCACCATGGCTTACAGAGGACATTAAACAGGCTATGAAGGTCCGAGATAATTTGAAACGAGAAAAGAAATTCCAAGAATTCAAGAAACAAAGAAATTACGTAAAATCACTTGTTAGAAAGGCCCAGAAATTGGAAGCCGAAAAGGTAATTGCTGACGGCAAAGACTCTCGCACAATATGGCAGGCTATTAACATGATTACAAAAGGTAAAAAATCTCAGTGTCCCACGATCCCCCATACTCTCACAGCCAATTCTTTTAACAGTAATTTCCTAAATATAGCAGATACTTTAGCCCAGGAAAATGATAGCGACCCCGAAAATTATGTCTGTTCAGAACAACTGAAACTACATTGCAACACGTCTACATGTAAACCATTTACCATACCATTAATGACTGTGCTAGATGTTGGTTAGTCAATATCCAACATGGCAAACAAGAAATCGTGTGGTTTGGATGGCATCAGTAGCAAAATACTAAAAACGTCCCTGCCATATATAATTGAGTCATTGACATTTATCTATAATCTCTCTATTCAAAATAATGTATTTCCAGCGGCCCTTAAAAACGCTAAAGTTGTCCCGATACCAAAAAACAAAAATCTAAGCGATGTAAATGAATATCGTCCAATATCTATACTATCAGTTCTCTCAAAACCCCTAGAAAGACACATTCACACACATCTGCTCACATTCCTCGAAGAAAATAAACTTCTGTGTGCATTTCAGTCAGGTTTCCGTCCAGGCCATTCGTGCCAGACTGCTCTCACTCACATCATAGATAAGTGGCTTAGTGGTATAAATGAGTCAAAGCTATCTGGAGCAATATTTCTTGACCTCAAGAAAGCTTTTGATTTGGTGAATCACAGCATTCTGTTGAAAAAACTGCGGTTATACAACATTGGGTCCGGCGCATTATCATTCTTCTCATCCTTCCTCTTACACAGGAAACAGAGAGTCTTTTTAAATGGCACATTCTCATCCGAAGGGATTGTTAAGTATGGAGTACCTCAGGGCTCCATCTTGGGGCCTCTTTTATTTTGTCTTTATATCAATGACCTTCCTTTTTGTTTATCTAGTCCCAACGTGTCCTGCGAGTTATTTGCAGATGACACAACACTACACACATCCGACACAAAAGAGGCAACAATAAACAAAACACTCCAGCATAGCCTCGATGAAGTATCTGAATGGTGTACCCAAAATCATATGATAATCAGCGTCCCCAAAACAAAGAGCATGCTAATAACTACCCGCCAAAAACACCAGCGGAAGCCTCTACCTCTCAAACTATCTCTCGGCTCAGAGCCCATACACCAAGTGTCAACGCATCGCCTTTTGGGCGTTACAGTGGACGACCAATTGAAGTGGGAGCCGCACCTAGAAAAACTTAGTAAAACCCTGTCTAAAAATCTTTTTCTCTTAAGTAAACTTAACCGCATAGTTAGCCACGACAGTTGCAAAGTTTTCTTTCACGCACATATAAAAAGTCATATAGATTACGCCTCCAACCTCTGGGACAAATGTGGTGATATTCACTTGAAAAAGATCAATTCTCTCTATAAACGTGGTATAAAGCTTTTACATCCTGGGCCCTTACCCACAGAAGAAAAACTTAGAGCGCTCGAACTTCTCCCCCTTACCAAGCATCTTGAGTTCAACCGGTGTGTTTTCATGCACAAGATAGTCCACTGTAAGGCTCCTCCATATCTGACCACGTTCTTTCAACCAAGTCAGCGACACAACGCAAGAAATGGCCTGTTCCAATTACCATTACCTAGATTGGACATTTTTAAAACAAGCCTCTCATTCTCTGGGTCACTTTCATGGAACCAGTTGCCAGCATACTTAAAATGTACCCCGAAGCTTCATTCATTTAAAACTCAACTTCTCAGATACTTACGTAAGTCATAGGTCCACTAACAATATCTGAACCATGCTAAATTACTCGTTATCAGATGGCACTATTACATGTTACCTTTTTACAAGTTATGTTGTATACTACAATTTCAAACACCATGCTATCTACTTCTTCACCTATTTTCCGATGTGTTTCCTTTGAATTTATTGCGCTTCTTTGTATCTTTGCATTTTTTTTTTCTTTTTCTTTTTCTACTTTCTTATTAGATTACTCCCTTTGTGCCTGGTATACTTTTTTTTGTAATGTTAGCCTTTATTTTTTTTGTGTTCCTAGATTAGCAGGACAGCTTGTAAGATAGGCAGACCATGCCTACAAGTCTTTATCCTGAAATAAACGTTTCAGTCAGTCAGTCAGTCAGTCTCTCCTCGGTTTATCGCCCTTTTCTGTGACCACCGGACATGCCACACTGTATGTTACCTGAAGGGTTTGAGAGGTCATTTGTCAAACCATCATCTGTGCATAGCAGTCTGCCACTCATCGTGGGCGTATTCGGTGGAAAATAGAGATGTTGTAACATCACGTTTGTCTTGTTCTTTGTGGTGCCCCCCCCCCCCCCCTTTGTGGGCCAGTCACGCTGCGTTAGTTCTTTAAAACTTCTCAACATTCGTCTCGCCTCCCCCCCCCCCAACCCACTTCTAATGCTCGGGTCGTGAGTTCGATCCCAGCTGGGGCCAAGTATTTGTGCTGGCTTTTTTATCGTTGCCCCGTCTTTGATATCACCCTATGTGGTGGAAAAAGACGTTAAACCCCCAAACACCCACCCACCCCACCCTCCCACCCCCCCCCCCCACCCCACCTTCCCTCTCCTTCATCCCCACCTCATCCCTTCCATCTAAAACATAATATAAGAAGCCCCCAGATGACGTCATGTCCAGAGTGTGCTGACATGACCCAGTGAATTGTATCAGCCCCTTCTGCTGCGAATGACAACTAGCAAATAGACTGCAGACAAAAGTGAAATGGCGTTGAGTTTGGACACAAGAAGTACCGAACCAAGAGACTAAATAAATACACTACTTTTCTTCATAAAGATTTGGACATGGTTTCACAGTAACATAAAAAAGAGAATCTGTGTAACGGAAGGGAAAGTGTTCAATGGGGCGGGCCCGGGGGTGGGGGATTTGGTTGAGTGGTTTTCCTCATCAGATCCAGCGAACTTCACGTCCTGACTCGTTTACAGCGCCTCTCACGTATTCCTGTACACACGCACGCAGAAATATAAAGCGTGCGTGTTAAAACTTCCATTCCAGTCGGAAGGGGCTGTGAAATCGTAAACAACAACAACAACAAAACAACAACAACAAGCACATACCGTACATACAGGCAAAATCAACAACAACAACAAACAAACAAACCATAAATGATAGATAACGATGCTCTCACCACCTCCCCCACCCCTGCCCCCCCCCCCCCCCCCCCCACGCCTGAGCAGCCTATATTTCCCGGAAATGGGATACAGTGTAATAAAGATTTCCTACCACCGCTACCAATATACCTTTGGACATGCCTTCCTGGTGACAAGGGATTTCTGTGTAACGTGCCGGAAAGGGTTAAAGGGAAGGGACTGGGGGGTGGGGTCAGAGGAATCCTAATTAATGATTCACCACTCTCCTCCATCTCACCCCAGCTACAACCGGTCATACCGCTGACAGACGCCACTGTCAAATGGAATGTGACGTCATGATGGCCATTGGGTATATATATATGAGCAGAGACATCACGTCAGCGACATCACATCTTGCGGACCGCTTTGGGCGTTTTCTGTGGCCGTAAACAGGGCAGGCAACTCTCTGCAGACTTTGTGACACCGTTCCTTGGCAATTAGACAATTAGTGCCAGTTCACAGTCACGTGCTCATCCGTAACATGGCAGCAATGAAGGTAATAAAGTTTACCGGTTATTCTGATTTCGATAAGACATAATTATCATCATGATGATTATCATCACTTACCCGCTGGCTTTTGTTGTGAGGCGACATGGAATTAATTCAGATCCCAAAATTGAATTCTACTTGTACGGTGATATGTTTTATCTTATTTTATTTTTGTAAGTATCTACGCAATGACATTTTAAAAATTATTCACTCTTTTGCTTCATTAGCTGTTGCTTTACTCCAAAAACAGATCTAAATAAGTCGCACTGTCCTTGTATAGTGCATTTGGTAATCCAGTCGTCAAAGATGTTTGAAAACTTGTGACCTAACTTGTCACCAGCCATGAAATAGCTGACGACCTCGGCATAGGTGAAAATTCGGGCAAAAATGTGAGATGGATAAAGCGTAATGAGCGTAAAAAACAAT
>JACVVK020000081.1:520000-562500 GCA_018292915.2 Batillaria attramentaria
CAGGATGGGTGTGGTGCGACTCCACTACACAAAGCCTGTTTTCTGGGTGACACTGATGCTGTCGAGATCCTTCTGTCCGCTGGGGCAAGCGTCACAGCAGGAGATTCAGTTGGCAGGACCGCATTCCACCGTGCCGTTGAGGGACAGCATTATGAGCTGGCCAACTATTTGCTGGCGTACGGTGCTGACATCAACTCTAGGGATAAGTTTGGTTGGACACCACTGAACCAGACCATCATCTTCTCCGACATATACGCTGTAAAGTTTCTTCTGTCACATGGAGCGGATGTTAACAATGTCGACTACAAGATGGACTCGCCAGTGCAGATTGCCTGTGATCGACTTTGCCGCGGGAACATCTACGCCATACTGTCTTCGTCTCTTGACTTCTACAAGCGGGTGAAAAAAATACCGACTCCTGCCTTGCAGAGCCTCCTTCTAGGGGAGCGAGAGTGCAGCCAGTGTCAGTTCAGAATTGTACGGGAACTGATTAACGCAGGTGCTGATGTAAGACAGATCCGGGTGAAGCAACTGGTCGCCTCACAGTACAACCTGCAGCGTTTTCTCCCCATCCTGCGTTTTCTGGTTCTGTGTGGAGTGAAGGTGGAGTCAGGGGACGAAGACTTGGTGCCCCTGTCTTCACAACAGTTTGCAGCATTTCGCCCGTGGCTGAGAGAACAGGTAACAAAACAAATGAGTCTACAGAGAATCTGTCGTGACTCAGTCCGGCGCCATCTGGGAACCCACTGCAGGGATAATGAGAAATCGGTGGAGTTGTTGCCCTTACCACACAAGATGAAACAATTTTTAAACGTTGCTGACTTTTGGCAGACAGAAGCAAGTGAGACAGAATGTGATGAAGGGCTGTGCTGTATGTTTATGTACCATTGATAAATCTTCGTGGTACACAATGGATGCAGATGCACCCACGCTTTCATTCAAACGTTCATAGCTCAGTCAATTTTCAAGCTAGATCCCTGACTTTGTCAATGAGGGTATTGGGTAAGTGCTCACCTAACCTTGGGTGAGTTTGATTGGAAACAAACAAGTAAATAAACAAAAACAGTGTGCAATCCTCCACATATGTTGCGGGTGCAAACACACCCCATGCTTTTAAAGAAGGAAACTTGCACGCCGTACATGTGCAAACTCAACCATACGCACGTCTGATAAACCACACCCATACTTCATAGGAAGGATTTACGAGAGTATACATATTCAGTTGGACATAGGGGTAATCAAATCAAATCAAATCAAATCAAATCATCTTTATTGTCCAGTTAACAACCGGAAAATTTTCTTTTGGTGCTCGCTCTGCACAATATAAAATCAGGTTAAGAATGTCACAACATAAAAGTATACGCTTGGTAATTCCGATAATACATTAGGCTAAATAATGATATCAATAATACTAATAATAAATGCAAAGAAAATACAAAGAAAAAACTAACAGAAATATCAACAGATATCCGTGTGACTGAATGAATGTTGCTGCAGATTGGAACCGAAAATATTTATTGAAATGCTGTGGGCTGCTACGGTGATGAGATCAGTCACAGCAACTAAGTTAATGACTTGTATCACAATCGGCCTATACAAACCATCATTAGTGTGCTTGTAATCACTTTTGATTTAATTCAGTATGGTTAGTTCTGTAAAAGTGTGGGCAAGTTTTCACTCAAGATGTACAGGGAGGGTTGTTGTACATTTTTTCCCTTCTTTATTAGCATGGATGTAATTTGCACCCATGACGTATGGTGCACAAATTTTCTTCTTTAAAGTATGGGTTCATTTCCACCCCTCGATGTACAGTGTGCATTTTCAAAGGTTTTGGGGTTTTTTGTTTTTTTTAACAAAGGTGAAGAGAAGGTAAGATAATTTATTAGTATTTCAACAGAGAAATCTTCAGAATTTAATTTTTTCCTTTCATGGCGTTTCCTCATAACTGATACTCTGTCTACACCAACTAGTAACACCATGTACTAGTTCCAACACACACACACAGTCAAATTGTTACCATGATGATATTGGATTGAGAATGAAGTGTTGTGTGTGTTTATTGCATGTTTGCATGTAAGTTTTTTGATACGCTTTTAACTAGTTGTTAATGAAGGGAGTGAGACTTGCATAAATTATGATCAGTAAAGTTTAAAGGCGAGTGTTTAAGATTTTTCTGCTCACAGATCATTCTGAGTTGTTTGGGTGATGTCTAGCATCACACCATTTAGACACCTGCACAGTGACAGCATCTCCCAAGTGCTGGCACATGAGACAGCAGAAGGGTACCGTACACAACATATAGTTACACACTGGAAGAGACGCTTGTCAGCAAGACCAACTTCTCCATTGTAGAATTTCAGTGTTCAACCACTTACACAAAGTGTAAACAGCTTTGTATCATATCAAGAGCTCTACTAACTAGTTGGATAGTGTTTCGAGTGTACAGGCACACTCAGGCAAAACTGTTGACAAACATACATTGACTTCTTTGAGGTCTAGTAAACCATGGAAATAGTGTGTTACTGCTTAATATTGTTTTTGTGGTGTGTTTGCAGCAAACTGTTGTGTGTGCGTTTTTGTTTTTGGGGTTTTTATTGTTGTTGTTTTGGGGGGATTTTTTTCTTTTTTTGAGAGAGAGAGAGGGGTGGGGGGGGGTTCCTTTGGATTTTATGGGCATTATTTATTGCCTGAACTGTATAGGAATGTTTGTTTTTAGAGAAACCATACTTGGACGCCTTTGTGGGTTTTTGAATTAAAGATTTTGTGAGAACTAGAGTTAGCCTTATACATGTATGCTGATTGTTCAGTGCCAGACTGCCAGTAGGTGCATGTGTTGTGTTGTACAAACTGCGCGGTGTTTCTTCACAACACACGGGATGATCAAGTATGTGAGTCACATCAGTGTGTGGCTGACAGCAGAAATGTGAAGTTGCAAGTACATGTATGTATTGTTGCACTGTCCTGTCGCTGCAGATCTCCACCACATGACACGATCATTTGTTACCGATAGCACAGACGCTTTACTTTACCCATCACTGGAAAGGTCAGTTGGCAGATAAGAAACCACACACACACACACACACACACACACACAGCTCAGTACAGGTACACCAATATCGAAGAATGGTCTGAATGTATTAAACTACACTGTCAAATGAAGTGCAAACATATTTCTTAACGTCAGTTGCATTCAGTTGTTTGCACCCCCACCCCCGGCGGTGTGTGTGTGTGTGTGTGTGTGTGTGTATGACGGGGGAGCGGGGCGGTGGGTGGAGAGAGAGAGATCACAAATAGATCGCGTAGTCACTGGCATTGTACACACACACACACACACACAGCTCAGTACAGGTACACCAATATCGAAGAATGGTCTGATTGTATTAAACTGACTACACTATCAAATGAAGTGCAAACATGTTTCTTAACGTCAGTTGCATTCAGTTGTTTGCACCCCCACCCCCGGCGGTGTGTGTGTGTGTGTGTGTATGAGGGGGGAGCGGGGCGGTGGGTGGAGAGAGAGATCACAAGCTGATCGCGTAGTCACTGGCATTGAGTACACACACACACACACACACACACACACACTGACACATTTGCTGATGCATATGTACTGGCCACACACAGCCGGCAGTCCCGGCTTCCTCCGAGACCGGACTCACTCGGTCCACACGGATCAGTTCACACCGGCACACGCACGCACGCACGCGCGGCGCGCGCGCGCGCGCACACACACGCACACACACACACACACACACACACTGGCACATACACACAGAGACTGAGAGAGTCGATGAACAGATCGATGTAAGCTGACTGGTCAAGACCGACAACAGACAAGAACTTAGTCCCAACTTGATAATTACTGTCAGTGTCACGATGACAGGCTACACTGTGACAGTACAGATACCGATTTCAAAGAAACGCCGCACTGCATAATTATTCATGTTACACATCATAACGCTGTGCATGACACGGCCGGCCTAGAAATGTTTTGAAATCCCCCCCCCCCCCCCCCTAAAAAATAATGGGGAAAAAAAAATCACAAATCCGACAATCGGAGATTCCTGCGAGTAGGTGGGATCAAGTTAAACAAATTCCTTTTCGAGGGTTTTTTTTTTTTTTTTCCGATCAGTGCTAGCGCGGGCAGCGACCACTGACCCGTCCCGGCCAATGCCGGGCCCCGCCTCATTCCTCCTGGCGCATGCTGCCATCACTGAGTTTCCCGCGCCCGCCCAATCGTAATTATTGTTGTGTTTCTGCTCTTCAGTTGACTCCTCAGTACTAATTTCAGGCAGCCGCGCACACTTCCTTCAAACATGACTCAAGTTTGCCCACCACAACACTCGGCGTACCGGCAATGGTTTCCTGGCGCAAGACGTGTCGACACTGAACTGAGCTGCATGCCAAAAAGAAAACCTCGAAAACGTAATTTTGATACACTCAGTGATGCGGCGTCCGTGCCAACCCCACATCAGTACTGATACAGCTCAAAACTGTGCCCCGCTTATGCCCAAGGCCGGCCGGATACGATGCTCAAAAACTTAGTTCTTCAAGTTTATCAAGTCAGTAAAGTCTACCATTTATCAACACCGGCCGCATAAACTGACATGCCTCTTTTCACAAAAGCCCCACAATTGGCATCAAATGCACTTTTAACAAGTGTGAAAAATCAAAGAATGCCAAGGAAATGCCACGGTCTTCCCTAACCCGTGACATGCTCAGTGGCCGGCTCTTGCGGTGCCAGCCGCACATGAATACAAATAGTCCACATGCCAAACTCATTTTCAAAGGCGGTTTTCATTATTGCCTGGCATAAGACTTAGTTACAAATCCAAAAACAAAAGAGAAAACAACCTCCGACTGTCAATTTCTACACTGCAGGCAAACAGTATGCACATACATATTTAGCGGAATTCTACTACATGACCCGGAAGCTGTGGAGTGAGAAACCCCTACACCATTACGGAAGGGAAGTTACTCACTCAGTCAAGGAAAGTAAGATAAGACTGATTTCCCTTGAGCAACTCGACCGATACCGCGTGTTTCTTTGTCCGCGCGCATGATCCGTCGGTATTAACGTGAGTGTGACAAATATTGACTACTGAAAATCTTTGAAGAATGGAGGAGACGTGCGCTTCATCTATGCAGCCGACAGAAAATGCGGAAAGGCACTCATCTGCACCACGATTCCGCCAAAAACGGCGATCACTCGGGCCACTGAGACTGCCTCCACGATTGCACTACCCACAGCTTTGTCGAGTTCTCGAAGCAGTGCACGGTACGACTGATTTTTTTATTTTTTTTTTTTAACAACAATTTACACGAAAACTTTGTCGATACGATCAGGGGTCGAAATTCTCCGCCGTTCCGCCTAAAACGAGTTCGGTTCCGCGGAAGAAAAACGTGACTTGAAAAATCGGAACTTGAAAATTTGTGTGGCCCACCCACTAGTGTACACGCGTGACCGGGCAAGTAACGCATCGCCCCCGGCGAAAGTGTGTGTGAGCGAATTAAGGCGGATATTTGATAGGTATGGTGTGGCTACTAATCCCCCTTGTTTTCGTGTTTGACTATAAAGAAAACGGAAACTGCGAATTCAGCCGGACTAAACCGTCTCAGCGATTTGACACTTAGGAAATCGGCAACGCCGGGATGTCTGTGTACGTGGTTTGGACACGTGTGATTAGAAAATACACGGGTTCTTGGGACCGTCTTAGAGTGTCCGTTTGTAAATTTTATGGGTCCATGGTCTGTTCCTGCTACAATAAGTCTAAAAGTCAAAACCATCTGTTTGTTTACAAAAGTATTCAAGTAGCTTAGTAGGAGAGATGTATACATGTGAATTGTAGCGTGTCGGGCATGACGAATCGGCAAGGCGAGGAACCCGGCCCGCACGGTGCTTACCAAATTATACCATTGTACAAGAAGTGTCCCAGACCGGCTGAGTCCGTCAGATTCTGTTATGCAGGGATGTTGTTTGGGGTCGGATCTCGTCTAAAACAGTAAAAGCCGTTTTTTGTTGTTGTTTTTTTCAGTGGGTTTTTTTTTCTTTTTTTTTAAGCCGATAATGTTTCCAAGATCTTTGATCTGTCTGTCATGTCGGCTGGCCAAGCCGAAGTTTTCACGAGTGAATCGGCTCGAATGATTATGTCCGTTTCTGCTAGATTCCTACAGAACATCTTTAATTCATGGAGGTTGAGGGAGCACGTAACAGTAGGGGATCTAGTCAAAAAACTTGTGAAACTGCTTCGGCAGAGAGAGCCGAAACTTTCTGTAAAAAGCCGAAACTTTCATGGCTGTTTCGGCTAAATCGCCGAAGAAAAAAAAATCCTGGCAACATCACTGGTTATGCACAAAGTATCCGCTGCTAGAACTACTTTACGAATCGCTTTTTCTTCATCGAGTTTCCGGGAGAGTGGGGAGCTGGGATAGCCGAATGGTAGAGAGTTGGACTCACAGTGCTCGGGTCGTGAGTTCGAATCCCGGCTGCCCAAATGTTTGTGCTGGCCTATTTCTCGTTGCCCCGTCTTTGATATCACCCATACGTGGTGAAAAGGGGCATTAAACTCTCAAACACCCACCCCCACCCTTCCGGGAGAGTGTTGGATAAATGCTAGTACTGTTTGTCATGGCGAGACCAAAACATTAATGTGCGTCACGGGGCTGTGACGCGCTGAACATTCTCAAATTTGTGCGCCAAGTTTTGTGAGTACAAATACGCACACCTACAGGTGCGTAATCGAAAACGCTATAGATAACTTGGGACTACCCTAATCCAGTGCCTCAGTATGGCCTGCTGGATATATCACCTAAGTGTTCATCTGTACTTCTGTTTTATGTCACTACTGTGATGTGCCTTTAAAAAAAAAAATAGTAAAACACTACTAACAGTAAAGGTTTACAAAATATAGGTGTCAGTATTATATGTGCACCCTGGTTATTATTTTGTTCATTCAGTTTTCTACGTGTACATATGTTGCAGACCAAGTAGAGCGGAAAATCAGTACTGAGACACAGTCTCGCTTTTTCAGTGCTGTAGAGGAGCAGCGTTTGGATAAGATCAAGTACCTGGTGGCTCAGGGGGTTGATGTGGATTGCCCGTTGTGCGCTAGGGACGAAACTCCCCTCATGCACGTTATAAAATTGGCCCGTGTTGAAGTTGCTAAGCTGCTCGTCACCTCTGGAGCCAGCGTCAACAAACAGGGTCAAAGTGGATGCAAAGAACGCCCGCTACATCTTGCTCTAGATACACAGATATACAACCATGAGCTGGTGGAGTTCTTGCTGGAGCACGGTGCGGAGGTTGACGGGCAGGATGTACACGGCACGACCCCTCTACACAAGGCCTGTTTTCTGGGTGATGCCGATGCTGTCAAGATCCTTCTGTCAGCTGGAGCAAGTGTCACAGCAGCAGATTTTACTGGCAAGACGGCATTACACTTGGCTGTGGAGAAAACCCATTATGAGCTGGCCAGCTACTTGTTGGTGCAGGGTGCCGACATTAACGCTAGTGATCGGTTTGGCTGGACTCCACTGAACCAGGCCATCATCTTCTGTGACATGCATGCTTTCTTTTTCCTCCTGTCTCATGCAGCGGATGTGAACCATGTCGACAACAAGAGTGTATCACCAGTACTGATCGCTTGTGATCGACTTTCCCGCGGGAACATTCACGACATTTTGGTGTCGGCGTCTTTCTTCAACAGGCGGCTAAAAAAAGAACGTTTCCCGGACCCTGCCTTGCGGAACCTCATAAATGGCCATCCAGATTGCAGCCAGTGTCAGTTCAGAATTGTATGGGAACTGATTAACGCAGGTGCTGACGTAAGACAGATCCAGGTGAAGCAACTGGTCGCCTCACAGTACAACCTGCAACGTTTTCTCCCCATCCTGCGTTTTCTGGTTCTGTGTGGAGTGAAGGTGGAGCCAGGGGACGAAGACTTGGTGCCCCTGTCTTCACAACAGTTTGCAGTATTTCGCCTGTGGCTGAGAGACCAGGTAACACAACAGATGAGTCTACCGAGAATCTGTCGTGACTCAGTCCGGCGCCATCTGGGAACCCATTCCAGGGATTTTGAGAAATCGGTGGAGTTTTTGCCCTTACCACACACGGTCAAACAATTTTTAAGCATCGCACAGGCAAGTGAGGCGGAATGTGATGAACAGCCGTGTAGTATGTCTATGTACCATTGATAAAGATAGGATAAAGAAGACTTCATTCACCTTCGCCGTAACTTGCACGCTGTACACCGGCCGTCAGTGGATGCAAACACGCCCATTCTTAAAAGAGGAAAATATGCGCGCCGTACACTGACGCTTTTAAAGAAGGAACTGTACTGAATCAAATCAAATTTGCTTACACCCACACTAATGTGGTGGCCTGTATTGGCCTGTTATACTTGACATTATAGAAATGCGACACAAGTCATTTTTCAGATAAAGCGATTTTCACGTTTTTTTGCCGGAACTGATCCCATCATCGTAGCAGCCCGCCATTTAAGGTTCTTTTCTTTTTGAATGTTTTGGTCATGTTTATTGTCTAATCTGTCCAGGAATGTTTGCTTTTAGAGAAAACATGCTTAGTGTATTTTGTGATTTTTATTATTAAAGATTGGATGGATTGCCCATGACATTTTGATGTCGGCGTCTTCTGATTTCAATAGGCGACTAAAAAAAAAAAAAGAACGTATGCCGATCCCTGCCGTGCGGAACCACATAAATAGGCATCCTAAGTGTAAACGGCTTTGTATCGTATTAAGAGCTCTACTAACCATTCAGATAGAGTATTCCGTGTGTACAGGCGCACTCAAACTAACTGTTGACAAACATACGTTGACTTCTTTGATGCCCAGTAAACTATGGAAATAATGTGTTACTGTTCCATGCTGTTTGTATTATTACTTTGAGTTTGATTTGGAGGTGTGTATGCAGCAAACTTCAGAAACGTGTGTGTGTGTGGTGGTGGTTTTTTTTTTTTTTTGGGGGGGGGGGGGGGTTAAAGTAGAATCTTTTCTTTTAAATTTTATGGGCATTATTTATTGCCTGATGTATTTAAGGATGTTTTTTGTTTGTTTTTTTAGAGAAACGATGCTGTGACGCCTTTGTGGGTTTTTGTGTGTAAGTCCTGTGTATGTGGCTGAGAGCAGAAATGTGAGGTTGCATTGTATTGTTGCACTATCCTGTCTCTGCAGTACTCCATGACACTTGATCATCTGTTTCTGACAGTACAGACGTTTTATTGTATCCATCACTGGAAAGGTCAGTTGGCAGATGAAAACACACACACACACACACACACACACACATGCAAACATCATGATGTTTCTTAGCGTCACTGTTAGCTGGTTTGCCTTTTCCTTCCACTCCCCCCCCCCCCCCCCCATTCTTCCCAGTTTGTGTCAGTGTGTGGGTGGGGAGGGGGGGGGGGATATATCATAGTATTAGCTAAAACCGGCAAGCTGAGCCCGCTGTAAGCGAACCTCCGGTAAAGTTTGCTCAGCTCGGTGGGAGATACACAGCAATCAGTACAGGTGCATGCAAAAGAATTCGGACAAACCGGGCATCGACTATTTAAGTTATGGGAACTGAGCTGATTAATGTTTGAGTGGACAAGTCAACACGATTTGCTCTGCGTGCGGCTATTGCTGCGTAAGCAATAAGACTGAGAGTGACTGAAACCGAACTTTTCTGACTGACTACAGTGACTAGTCACAGCCGTGAGGTGGTCAAACCGCTCAGTGAAATGTCACTGAGAGAGAGCGGCCGAGCCGCGGGTTGACAAACTGTCATGAAAAAGAAACTGAGATCTTCTTTTCCTGCGAGATAGTGGACTGAGGAGATACAGAAAATTAATAAGTTTATCAAGCAAGTCAAAACTTTGCATGTTTACATTCCATCGCCACGTGCGTGTGTTGTTTATAGACAAGCCCCGCCCATTCTCCATATGGCATTATGCGGATAGGCACGTCTGCGCATGCGTGCCGGCGGTGTACCGTCGGATGTTGATCCTTTAAGCAACTCGACTGATACCACACGTGTTTCCTTTGCCGGTTCGTGTGTTGCGATCGGTATTGATTTGAGTGTGAGAAAGGTGACTACTGAAGTCTTTGAGCAATGGAGGAGCCGTGCACTTCGTCTGTGCAGCCAACAGAAGATGGGAAAAGCCGCACATCTCTACTAAAAGTTAAAAACGGTCTGCACCACGACTCCGAGCAGTGGTCCCAAAACGGCAACGCGGACATGGACTACGGGCTTCGCTTCAAGTTAAGAAAGTTCTCGACGAAGTGCTCGGTACGTTTTTTTTTTTTTTTTTTTTTTCAATTTAGTTATTTACACGAAAGCTTTGACGATATGATATATAATTTATAAAGTCTGAGATGCGCCCACACTGTCTGTTTTCACCGAAGAGCAATCTTAAAACACTTTTTTATTACTTCCTATTAACGATTTTTTTTCCGCAAAGCCTTCCAGTGATTTCCTCAGCCGCGAGTTGGTTTTTGTTGCTTGAGACCACACTGTGAATACTTTACTCACTCCAGTAATTTCCTGTTTAACTAGTCAGTTTCACCAGTGTATGTCTGTCCATAGCAGTGTAAAATGTGCGTGAGCGTCGGTGAGTGACTGGCGCATTGAGTTTTATTTAAAGAAATGCGCCCTACAAATACCAGTTATTTATTATAGATACATGATTATTGTACTTGGATATTATTGTAGCATTGCAGAACTAACTGTTCTGATCAAAACGCAAAAGTAATTAAGGTTCCAGCATTCCCTTGCTTCCAGGGATAGTCCGTTAGTGTGCTGTAGATGAGGTACATAAAACCTTCTTAAGAAACGGTTTTCGACGGCTGTCTCTTAAAGATCATCTAACGCGGGACACACGCATTCAGTAATACAGTCGCACTCGCCTAAGCGAAACACGCTTAAGCAAAAACCTCGGATAACAGAAACGGAAACCAATTCCCCGCCAGACCCCCCTCTTTGTAAGACTATTTCTATTTCGGATAAGCCAAACTCTGTCAAAAAATAGCTAACTCAAACACGGATATCTCAAACGTGATTTTGACAAATAAGCCGAACTGTAAACACTGTCGGAGAGACTTTTTTTTTTAAATTTTTGCTTGAAAAACACGTTGGGAAGATAACTTATGAACATATTTCGTCACGGCTATAATTATCCTACGGAAAACGAACACGTCACCTGTTTTTCAGTGTGCGGGAAACTGATGACGCGTGCCACATGTTTTGCAGGCGCCATTGTTTGGACAGAACGAGATCTAAGTTTGCGTGCGTGAATTAGGTGGTGGGTTCAGGGTTAGAGATGGGATGACCGAGGGAGGGGGACAGGGGAGGGGCAGGTCGAAAAGTAACCTTGGAAGATTTGCGATGGGCGTGGTTTATGGGCTAGTCGAAAGGATGTGAGCTCGGGCTTAGATTTGTGCGTGCACGATTGTTTCTTTTGGCGTGTGTAGGGGAGGGAGTGTGTAACATGCAGTCTCCCAGTGTGTGTGTGTGTGTGTGTGTGTGTGTGTGTGTGTGTGTGTGTGTGTGTGTGTGAGGGGGGGGAGGGGTGGAAGTGGGGGTGGGGGGTGTGGTGTAGTGCAGGAACGGAGTGGAGCGTACATTACAGTAATGCGACCGCATGTGTGTGTGTGTGTGTGTGTGTGTGTGTGTGTGTGTGTGTGAGGGTGGGGGAGGGGTGGAGGTAAGGGGGGGGGGGGGAGTGCAGGAACGGAGTGGAGCGTACATTGATTTCTGCGTACAGTAATGCACAGACACACAGACACACACACACACACGCACGCACGCACGCACGCACGCGCGCGCGCACACACACACACACACACACACACACACACACACACACACACACACACACACACAGAGTTTTGTCTGTGTAACTAGTCTCAGGAATCAATAAGCTAGACTCGTGTCTCTCAGACCGTTGCCATTATACACATTTGCATATATACATATAGTATACATTTGCCCATAGAAAAGCAGCATACAGGTCTACAAACTTTCGCAAAATTATCAATTCGATGTTTCAGTTGCAAAGGGAAGCAAAGATATTCTCTTAAAAAAAAAAAAAAAAAAACCTTTTTACAAACATTCCATGTGATTTTACAACTTATCCTGAAAAAAACTCGGTTAAGCCGAACTGCAGGGTGATTTCTCGGGAAAGGTTTGGCTTATCCGAACTCGGATATGTTCCCCGGGCGAGTTCGGCTTAAGCGTGTTTGACTGTATTAATAACGCTCCGTACTCATAAGTACAAGAATCAAAGACAGACGGAAAATGAAAGCGCGTACATTATGAAATAATCAGCCCGCAAAAATTCAAAATAACGTTTTTGTAAACTGATAACCATGCATTTTGGCGTTTTCGGAGGTATACAATTTGAACAATCGCATAAACATGGCGGACTGTTTCATGATAGCCGCGTCCCCTTTATACACGGAATAACTTGTTTTTTTTCAACGCACATGGTTGAAAATATGGCTGTTATATGGTCCCAAAGTTGATGAAATGCTCGAAATGCGCTGTGGCAGACCGAAGTGACAGACTTAGACCGAAGTGACAGACTTCGGAAACTGAATTTAATTTATAATGCTTCCCCCATTTATTACGCAACCTCGAGGCCAGCAGTCCGCCCGAGAGACAGCGAAAGGTGCCGTCATGTTGCATCACACTCCGGAGAGCTCTCGTCACAACCCAGCGCGACGTGTCGTCATGTTGCATCACACTCTTAAGAGCTCTCATCACTACCCAGCGCGACGTGTCGTCATGTTGCGTCACACTCCGGAGAGCCAGCGCGACTGACGTGCCTTTCACTGATGTTGCATCACACCAAAGAGGAGATACACGCTCTCTGATCACACTGACTCCGGCGAGCGATCCACGCTAGCCAGCGCAACATGACGGCACGTTGCATCACACGAAGTCAGACCGCGGCGGCTCGGCGATTTGGCACCCTCTTGTGAATTGTAAATCCCATGCTCTAAATTTAGATAAAGTAGATGACGTCACGTTGGCTAACTCCAGGTTGTCTGGGATGTTGTCCGCGTCCATGCATAGCGTTACGCGAGAAATGATTTAGACCGAGACTGCCAAGTATCATCAGAGCGGAAAGACTGCCGCAACGCACCACGCACTGCTCCTGCAAAGCCCAGCGGTCACAAAATTACGAGAAATAAAGCGGCTGCCAGATGCTGGCCACACTTAGACATTGTCATTGCTTTAAACAAGCCAGAACTCCAGTTGGAAAAGTAAAGTAGCGTGCATCTCTTGCAAAAACTAAATACATAGGCCAGGTCGCCTCGTTTGTTTGAAAAACGCTGTCTAATTGGCCAGACCATCATAGTTTCCACGGGTACATGTCGTTTTTCAGATACCGATCATACCCGTTTCACAGATACAACACTGATCAGTCAGTACCCGCCGATAAACTGGCTGCCCAAGGGGCTGAACAAAGACAAAGCCACACGACTGCAGATCAGTGTCTTCTTGTGTATTGGAGCCCTTTGTTCCGGGTCAGTGAAATAGGCCGGGGATGTGAAAAATGACATGTCCTGTGCCAGTTGGCAGCCGTCGGTCACTAGCCCATTCTTTGTCTAGAAATCGGTTTCTTTGATGATAGCGGCTATAGGAGTGACGCGTTGCATGATACCCAGAGTCGAGACAAGCTGACTTTATTGTGTCGAAAATGTTAGCGTGGGTAGTTGTGTAATTTAGCGTCAGATAAGTAGGTATGCCTACACCTCCATCGCATGCACAGATTCTTATCGACAGTATCACTGATTTGAAACTGAACTACAGTTTTAACATTAACCAGAGGCAAACTGAGAATTTTCTCTGGTACTAAAGCAGCAGATCGTATTACGTGTGTGTGTGTGTGTGTGTGTGTGTGTGTGTGTGTGTGTGTGTGTGTGTGTCCTAAACCTCTTTGCCCAGTGACTTCGTACCTAGAGACAAACTAATCGTTATGATAATCTGCACAGGTTGTCACGATTTTTCTCGTTTTTTTTTCTTCCGACTCAAGTTTTTGTTTCCGTAGACGATTTGCCGATACAAACGATATCATAAACGGCGAGGATCCAGATCGCTCCGTTTGTTTGTTTGTTTGTTTGGGCTGGTTGGTTTAAGTTGGTCCAGCATCAAATTAATGTGGTTTCAAGTTGCCTCGGGCTTCAACAGCACACGGATCCTTTTTCCCTGCGTTTCAAATCTACGTTTTTCAAGTTAATGTAAATTTTGAACGTTTTCTTTAGCGTTTGGAATATTTTCTTGATACTTTATTTCTTGACCGCTTTCTCAAAAGAGTGTTGCAAACGGAGACTGCTCATACGGCTGTGAGTACAGACCCATACGCTTGAGTCAAACACGCTTAAGTCGAACTTCGGATACGTCGAAGCAGAAAGTTTTTCCCGGCCAAACTTGCTCTTTGTATGACTAAATTTTCCACGGATAAGTCAAACCTCGGTCATGTCAAACGAAATCTGCAATTTTAGCCTCGGATAAGTCGTACCAGTCGCTGGCACGGGAATCTATTTTTTGTCCTTCTGATGCATCAGCACCAAAACACGGCTTGCACGGAGATTTTACATTTTCCGTGCAAGTACAGGTTGACAGTGCTATGTGTCCTGCGGGCCTTATGGCTGGTTGTCTTGGGTGGTAGAACACGAAATTGGCGAGAAACACGTGCAAGAACAGAGCTAGGCCTGAGATCTGACCCTGTGCCCCTGATCTCTGAGATTTTCTGTCGCCAGTGTTAAGAAGGTGATTTGCCGTCGGATTCGGAGGGTAAGCAGTGAGTTATTCCTGGTGTGTGAAACGTGTGTGTGTGTGTGTGTGTGTGAGAGAGAGAGAGAGAGACAGAGAGAGAAAGACAAAGAGAGAGTTTGCCGGTTGGTGCCGTTAGAGTTGGATCTTTCTGCTATTTGACTGCGTGTGTTTATATGACCAAAGATCTAAGGTCTTTGATATGACGTTGCACTAGAATTTATTGAGCTCATGCGATCATATGACTGCGAACGAACGCGCGCGCGCGCGCACACACACACACACACACACACACACACACACACACACACACACACAGATGACGCTGCTGATCTTACAAGCAGAATAGGAGTCGGTGAAACTAGAAAAGAAGAAGAAAAGCTGGAAACTTATCACCGGTTGGTGCCAGGCAGCTTTCATGTCAGATCGAAACAGCCATCAGAAAAAAAAAAAAAAATAAACTTGGCTTTCTCCTTCCTCTGCATTGCATGTGTGACTATGGTAAGACCAAGTCAGTACTCTGAACTGAAAGTGAACTCAAAGTTAACAAAATAGCTACGGAGATTCGATGACATGGCAGCTTACACGAGCGTATTGAATATAACAAATCCTAGCTGTAAGGCTCAGTATAGTTCGCACCCCAGGGCCGTACTGGGCAAACTATTCAAACGCATCCACACTCATTTAGTAGAGTTCGCCTGCTTAGATCGGTTTAGGATTAGGGTTGGGGTTACCTTGTGGTAATGGTGCAATCGCTATGTTGTTTAGACGGTCGCAGTGCATTTACAGCAGGTGCAAATGACACAAGGGGGCGAACTATACCAACGCAGCAGCAGTAAGCTCATGTTGACCAGGGAAAATAAATTTCAGTTTCCAAACCGATTCAGGGGGTGAAAAGGTGCAACTCGCTTAACTCGAAGCTAGAGTCGAAATTCGACCTCATCCGTCGTCAGGGATAAGTCAAACTTCGGATACGTCGAACAAAAATCCATTTCCCCTGCGAATTCGACTTAAGCGTGTTCGACTGTACTGCGGTTTCATGCTCGTAACGGGACTTGCCTCTTGTCTAGTGGGAAGTGGTTGGGGCAAGTTCAGTGTACCGTCAGCTATTACGTGGCCAATACCCGAACAAGCGAGTGACTACCGTCTTCACAAGAGGGTGCCAAAATAAATAATGGCCGATCTGTCTGGCCAGCGTCGACCGGTCGAGTGAATGTGCTGCAACATGCCTTCATGTGCCGGGGCGGTCGGTGGCCGTCTCAGAGACCATACACAGATCTATGTGGATAGTCTATGGTGGTCTAGTGGTTAAGACTTGTCACGAATGCGAGAGGTTGGGGGTTCGGCTACGTAACAGAGATGCAAATTTGGAGGAAAACGCTATATATATATATATATATATATATATATATATATATATATATATATATATATATAATCCTCTTACACATAACGTTGCAGATGACACCCCAGAAATGCTTTAAAATTCACCCCCCAAAAAATCACATACATCAGGCAGCCATAGACTCATGTGTAGAGTAAATTTCAACAAATTCCAATAATCCGTTTTTTGGCAATGTTGGCAGCGACCACATACCCCCTCATTCCAAGGTCGTCTGCTAGCTCCCGCTGTGCCAGCCGCGCATGAATACAAATTGAATACAAATAGTCCACAAGCCAGCCTCATTTTCCCCTAATTTTACTATTACCTGGCATGAAACTTGTTTACAAAGCCAACAAAAAGCGCCAGATTGCCATTTTTTACTCTGCACACAAATTTTAAAAGGTCAAAGATTTTCTACTATATTTAGCCGAGTTGTTACGACATGACCCGGAAGCAAATACCGGTGTGTAACCTGTTCGTGTCCAACTCGGGGCAAATAATTTTTCCTTCTCGTATTGGTACCATTCATTAGGGCCATTCGTCGGGGGTTCTCTCCGGGTACACCGGCTTCCTCGCCCTCTGCTTTGGAAATGTTCAGCCCACCAAATGTGAAAAATAAATGCAATTCTAAATTCCCAAATTTAAATAGCTGAGCTGACCCTTCGCACCACGTGATTGTAGTGTGTTTATGTCCAGTGTGTGAGAGAATGCGTGTGATTCACGTGAGCGTGTGTGTTGGGTTCAGTTCGCGGCGCCTTGAGCCAATTCACGAAAGTGGGTAAAGCGCCTATACAATACTCATTATTATTATTATTATTATTCATGTTGCGCGGGCAAGCCTCGCCGGAGTGTGATGCAACATGACGGCATGTTGCGCTGTCTCTCGGGCGGACTGCTGGCCTCGAGGTTGCATAATAGTGTTGTCAGTCTAGTGCTGTCTTGTGGTCTGACGATTTTGATTCAGGGCTGATTTGATTCGTGTGTGAGCGCCGGCGGTTAGGAGTTATAAGCGGAATGATTTATGTACACTATCACTGTTAAAACTGTAGAAGAAAGAGCCGTGCCTTGGCGAATTACGCTAACAGAAACTCTTTATACGAAACAGCACTGGTTCACGCAGCGTATGCACTCTAGGCCTACAGGAATAAGTAAATGAAACTACTGTCACAGTTACTGGCTGTCTACGTCACAGTTACTGGCTGTCTACGTCACAGTTACTGGCTGTCTACGTCAAAACTTGGAAAATCACTAAAACGCCAAAACAGTATGAACTGGCAAACATGAGAACTGAAACCACAAGAGAACTGGAGCACTTACATTTAGTCCGGTCTGGTAGGGCATGTTGTCTTCATTGGCAACTAAGGAATTTTCCTTCCTACTTCTGTCTATCCCTCACCAGCCCATTCGCCTGTCTCTTTCTCTTTAAAACCTCCCGAATATAGCCGCTCTGTCCTTCCTCTCATCTCTTAGCTGATTTCTAAGTTCGGCCCTTTCATCTACATTTCTTCTTTTTAGTCCCTCACTCACGTCTGCACTACCAGTGGATAGGAATAAGTGATGTTGGGAATACGCTGCGAACTGGTTTATTGCGCCTAGGAGATGATAAGTTGCAATATTTGCTGTATATGCGCTTAGTATGTATCTTTGTTTTACCTAGTTGTAATTGTTATTTGTTTTCTACGCTTTTTTTGTAACCGGGAGTTCGAGAAATTAGCATGAAGGTGCAGCGTCTCCTGCATGTCCTATGTTTATATTGCCCCGTAGATCAGTTTGCATCAGTTGCCCAACGTTACATTTTTTTTTCACGTAGTGCAGACACACTTAGCCGCGAATTAGTCTTTGTGGCTTGCGCGGCGTTAAGCCTCAACTCACTTAGCCCGGTCTGTTAGGTATCCAAGAGAAAGCACTAATATAATTCCGCACAATTTGAGAATAAACTTGATCGGCACAAGGGGGATAATCCAAAATATTTTTGGATTTAATCGCGAGCGCTCTGAATTTCGGCGGGAAACTGGAGCTCGCTGGACACTGCCTTGGAACTGACCAGCGTCGGCCGGGGCGCGCACGTGAGGGGAAGGGAGGCGGGAAAACGATAACTCTCTACACCAAAACAGGGAGTAACTAGGAAATAATGGGGTGGGTGGATGTTTTGGGGTTTAACGTCCTTTTCCACCACATAGGGTGATACTAGGAAATAATAATTAACTAATGCCAAAACCTAAACTGCAGCAAACATCCTAATTGCAAGTACCGGTGTTAACTTAAAATAAAACTGACTATATTCGCTACAACCATGCCTCGGACACGCCTAGCATAATGTCAGTGTTTGGCAGTTTGCAGATGCGTACTGCTGGCTTTGCCACTTGGTCACTAGCACTTTGGTGTTTGGGCCATTTTAATCCCTGCTAGTAAAATATAAAGGATATAGATGTCAGTTTTACTCCATTGTGCACCCTGATTGTATTTTGTTCATGTTCTATATGTACATAATGATGATAATATGTTTCAGAACAAGAAGAGCATCAAGTCAGTAAGGAGTTACAGTCCCGCCTTTTGCGTTTTTTAGAGTTCGAGCGTTACAGCGTGGATAAGATGAAGGAGACCAAGCAGCTGAAGGAGATCAAGAAGCTGGTGGCTGAAGGGGTTGATGTGGACTGCCCGTTACTGGACACTGACAGTGTGCGCCATTCACACCTGCTCTGTGAAAGTTATTAAGCTGCTCATCGCATCTGGACGGGAGCCATTTGGATGCGGCAATCGACCGCTACATTTTGCAATATGTCGGGACAGGCTTGAGGTGGTGAAGCTTTTGCTGCAGCATGGTGCAGCGGTTGACGCGCATGATGGGCTTGGCAGGACCCCACTACACTGACGCGGCCTGTTGTCTTCAGAACAGTGATGCCGCTGTCAAGATCCTTCTGTCAGCTGGAGCCAGTGTCACAGCAGCAGATTTAATCGGCAAGACTGCATTACACACAGCTGTTGGGATGACCCATTATGGTCTCGCCAGCTACTTGCTAGCGCACGGTGCTGACATCAACGCCAGTGATCAGTATGGCTTGACTCCACTGAACGAGGCCATCGTCAACTGTGACGTACATGCTGTCCTTTTTCTTCTGTCTCATGGAGCGGATGTGAACCATGTTCACTACAGGACTGTCTCACCAGGACACAATTGTAGTGCGTATGATGAGTACACTTCTCAGTTTCTCAAAACACCGGTGCAAACAGTACATTTGCCGATACCAGCCTTGCAGAGTCTCCTTTGTGTCAGTCCTTGCCAGCTAAATTGTAGCCAGTGTCAGTTCAGAATTGTACGGGAACTGATTAACGCAGGTGCTGACGTAAGACAGATCCGGGTGAAGCAACTGGTCGCCTCACAACACAACCTGCAGCGTTTTCTCTCCATCCCTGCGTTTTCTGGTTCTGTGTGGAGTGAAGGTGGAGTCAGGGGACGAAGACTTGGTGCCCCTGTCTTCACAACAGTTTGCAGCATTTCGCCCGTGGCTGAGAGACCAGGTAACACAACAGACGAGTCTGCAGAGAATCTGTCGTGACTCAGTCCGGCGCCACCTGGGAACCCACTGCAGGGATATTGAGAAATCGGTGGAGTTGTTGCCCTTACCACACACGATCAAACAATTTTTAAACATGGCTGACTTTTGGCAGACAGAGGCAAGTGAGACGGAATGTGACGAAGAAGAGCCATGTAGTAAGTCTATCTACCATTGATTAAGATTTAGTAAGGAAGACTTCATTCACCTTCTCCGCATATTGCCTGAAAACTTGCACGCTGTACACCTTGGGTGCCAACGCAACCATACTTAAAAGAAGAAAACTTGCGTGCTGTACATTCTGGGTGCAAATGCACCCCTACTTCAAAGAACAAAACGTGTGCGCCGTACATCGTGGATGCAAATGCACCCATGGTTTTTAAAGAAGCAATAAATGTCCAGTACTATCCCTCACCATACATGGTGGATGCAAACTCACCCACAAACAATTTAATAGAAGGAACTAAACTGAATTAAGTCAAAATTGCTTACACTCACACTAATGTGAAAGTCTGTATAGGCGGCCTGTGATATTCTCATATTCGTCGGGGACGTTACCGATAGCACTGCGGTAGGCTGCCAAGCATCTCAAGTGCTGGCACTGTGCCAGTAGAAGGGTACTCAACTACGCGGCTAACACACTCAGCAAGAGGCTTGTCAGCAAGACCAACCTCTCAGTTGTAGAACTTGACTATCTTAACCGCTCGTGTGAAAAGTAAACAACATTGTATTGCATTATGAGCTCCACTAACCATTTACAAATATAGAGTGATTCTAGTGTACATTCACGCTCAAGCAAAACTGTTGGAAAAAACATATAAGTTGACTTGTTTGAGGCCTCGTAAACCATGGAAAAATTGTGTGGCTTTTTAACGTTTATGTTACCTTGATTTTTGTGATGTGTTTGCAGCATCATTTCTAAACCTATAGTTTTGTGTGTGTGTGTGTGTGTGTGTGTTTTGTTTGTTTCTTTGATTAATTTTTAACTAGGGTTGTTTTTTTTCTTTTGAATTCTGTGGGCACATCTTTGTCATCTATAAAGGGATGTTTGTTTTTAGAGAAAAGCAGTGTTGCGTTGTTTTGATTGAAGACTGCATGAAAGAGTGAAGAGTTTGCTATGTTGTATCTTGAGCATGTCGTCATGTACCTGGTCTACTATAGCAGCGTTGTGCCTTCCTGAACTAGGGGTTAGTTTTAAGATACACAGGTACATGTTCAGTGACACGCTTTTTATCAGTGTACCAGTAGGTGCATGTGTTGTGTATGTACAGTACAAGGTGCTTGCTGTTTCTTCATAACACACAGGATGATCAAGTCTTCCTGCATCATATGTAAGTTATGTACACACTGATTTGTGTCAGTCTTTCTATACTGAAACATTGTAGAAGTACAATACATACTACAGTTTCAGAATGTGCATGTGTGTAATTTCAGGAGAGTGGAATTGACAACACTCAGTACCAACACTCATGAAAAAGGGGTTAGCTGAACTCCAGCATGCTTTCATCACATGCTCAGATCCATTTCATTTTTCATGCAATAGGTCATTTTAGTCATTGTTGAAAGCCTAACCAAAGGATGTGTATGACAGGCAAATCATCTCTTAAGTGTCTGATGGTTGTAAAGTCTCGCGTACAGTTGTATGGGAAAAACATCATATGTCGGTAAGAGTCGACTCCACTCGACAACCCCCGAGGCCAGAACCCTGCGTCTTTTCTCTGGCGTGTAGTAGCAAAACAAACTTCATTTTATGGAAAACGGTGTGATTTCAAGATGAAAGACTCAAACAGAATGACGTATGTTTGGCGTGTGTGTGTGTGAATTGTTGTTGTTGTTGTTGTTGTTGTTTGTTTGTTGCACTGCCCTGTCTCTGCAGGTCTCCATTACATTTACATTTTGTTTCTGACAGTACAGACGTTTTACTTTATCCCAAACTGGATCGGCCAGTTAGAAGATAAGAAATCACACACACACACACACACACACACACACACACACACACACACACACACACACACACACACACACTGCCGTGCTGAGTACAGATGCACCAAAAGCGAAGAACAATCTGAATGTATCCCAAACAAAATGAATGTACTTAATCATTAGATGTTGTGTATGCTCCCCTTCCCACCCCGAGTATCTCAATCCACCCTAACTGCCAAGATCATTAAAGGTGCGCCAGTGACCACATTGTGTCGCATGAAGTCAGCACGTGATCTGTGTACGGAATTCTTCGTTTCAGGTTATATTGTACTGGGTCTGGTGGACGTACAGTCTGTCAACTGTGATGACGTCACGACTTTTGCTACGTCATCGCTGGCGGTCATTTCTTCTTCAACTGAGAGTAAGTGACGGTTGGCTGGGAGTAAGTGACGGTTGGCTGAGAGTAAGTGACGGCTGACAGAGTAAGTGACGGTTGACAGAGTAAGTGACGGTTGGCTGGGAGTAAGTGACGGTTGGCTGAGAGTACATGACGGTTGGCTGAGGGTAAGTGAGGATTGGCTGAGGGTAAGTGACGACTGACAGAGTAAGTGACGGTTGGCTGGGAGCAAGTGACGGTTGGCTGAGAGTAATTGACGGTTGACAGAGTAAGTGACGATTGGCTGAGGGTAAGTGACGATTGACTGAGAGTAAGTGACGGTTGGCTGGGAGTAAGTGACAGTTGGCTGAGGCTAAGTGACGGTTGGCTGAGGCTAAGTGACGGTTGACTGAGAGTAAGTGACGATTGACAGAGTAAGTGACGGTTGGCTGGGGAGTAAGTGACGTTGGCTGAGGCTAAGTGACGGTTGACTGAGAGTAAGTGACGGTTGACAGAGTAAGTGACGATTGGCTGAGGGTAAGTGACGATTGACTGGGAGTAAGTGACGGTTGGCTGGGAGTAAGTGACGGTTGGCTGAGAGTACGTGACGGTTGACAGAGTAAGTGGCGGTTGACAGAGTAAGTGACGGTTGGCTGAGAGTAAGTGACGGTTGGCTGAGGGTAAGTGACGGTTGGCTGAGAGTAAGTGACGGTTGGCTGAGGGTAAGTGACGGTTGACTGAGAGTAAGTGACGGTTGACAGAGTAAGTGACGGTTGACTGAGAGTAAGTGACGGTTGACTGAGAGTAAGTGACGGCTGACTGAGAGTAAGTGACGGCTGGCTGAAGCTGAAATCAATAACAACTCACCACGTTTGATGAACGTGGAGTAACAATTACGACTGGTGTGAGAAATCGTAATTGCTCAAAGTAAGGCCACTTGGACTGATAGACATCACCAGTGCCACTTCCGCTCTTCCTGCTGTCTTTAATTTTTCGAAGCTCCCTGGTAAACTGACTTCTGAGAACAGTCAGTTTTGCGAGGATCTCCTCGTCTGAAAAAATACAACCTTGTTAGAGACTTTGTCAAAAATTACTTTGAACTAAACTAATGTATGTAGTGCCTGGTACACATAACACCATGACTGACAAAACAAACAAGATAACACAACTAAAAAGTACCCACACAAACTGCAACGGTTTAGAATTTCTTTTGCCTAATGTCTAAAGTTAGGTATTTTGGAAGTCTAGCACGCGAAAGAAAAGAAACTGGCATTTGCGCCAAATGATGTGGCTTGAAGTTGATCGATTGGCACTTGAAACAGGCCCTAGAAATAGTCCAAACACCGAATCCACCAGGCTGAATACTGCAACCACTGACCACAGCTGAAACCCAAGTGGGCACTGGGTGCCCGTTCTGAAATAAACAATAACCAAAAGCCACAATCTGCCTTCAGCTTGACGTCAACGAATGTTTGATGCGATTTTATTTTAAGAATGGTCTTTGTAAGAACTGAAATTTACGGTCAATGTATTCCTTTTTCATGCGGTTTCCGAACACGTGGACCTACCTGTACACTCGATTTGCGTCTTTGTGGTAAAAGTTATCCCGCGCACCGACGTCACGGACTTTGCCTTCAGCTCTTTGTTCCGGTAGTCCCGGGACCGGCCGAGCATCCCACAATGCTTCGTGTGCTTGGTATAAGTCAATCAAATAATTGACATTTTCGGGCCACGTTGACTGAGCGGATACGGGAAGGTGTCACGTGACACTCCGCACGGCGGCTTTCATTGGTTGAAACACAAAACATGTTTTCAGATCATCTTTAGGGCAGGCTCTAAAACGGAAAACACGATCGAAACATGTTTTAAGAACATTGTTGTGAAGTATGTCACATGACAAAACACGTTGTTTCGCAGCGAAACATCTGGGCCGCGTTTCTTAAGGCGAGCGTTCCGAAACGTTCCGGGGCGCTTTGCTATGAAACCGTTTGCACGCAACTTGCCCGCGGCGCGCGAAAAAGGCGCTCGCGCGCGCAGTCCGAAGCAAGTTCGCCACGAACAAAAGGTCACGTGGTCAGTTCCTATGTAAACAAAGATGGCGGCGCCCACCGAAGGCCTCATTGAAGTGGAACTAAGAAATGGCTTAAAATGAATTTGCGGGTGGATGGCGACCTTCTGTCCCAACTTGTAATTGTGCAGAATAGTATACGAAAATAATTTGAGCTAATTGCACCGGGCCGTGGTCGCCAGTCATTCAGGGATATTTTGTGCGTGTTTGTGGGGAAGGAGTGGTCAAAGTGAGTACGTGAGGGTGTCTTACGTCTCCGTTTTGCATCGAGCAGAACATGCATACTAGCGGTATATCATGCTCCAAGCCAGTAATTATTGCTCCTCCTCAGAAACGTCGTCTTCTGCGGGTGGGTGGGTGTTTGGGAGTTTAACGTCCTTTTCCACCACATAAGGGTAATATCAAAGACGGGGCAACGAGAAAAAAGGCCAGCACAAATATTTGGCCCCAGCCGGTCGTCTTCTGCGCTCAAAAGATGACTGATAGCTGCGAGCACTAGAGTTTTCTTCTTCCTTTTCAACCTTGCCAACAACCGTGTTCTTGATTCCGCCGCCATTTTGAAAGCGCCTTGTTCTAATTGGCCGTTTCCCAACGAGGCAGAGCGACCTCCGCAAGCGCCCGCGAGCGCAGTTGCGTGAGAAACGCGCCCCTGGGCTGCGTTTCTTTCACGAGTGCGCTCGCGTGCGCGGTACGCCGAGGTCGCTCTGCCTCGTTAGGTAACGGCCAATTAGAACAAGGCGCTTTCAAAATGGCGCCTTTCTCGCACGCCGCGGGCAAGTTGTGTGCAAACGGTTTCATAGCAAAGCGCCACGGAACGTTTCGGAACGCTCACCTTAAGAAACGCGGCCCTGAAAACAATGTTTTCAAGTGTTTTTGCTCTCTCGTGTGACATGGCCTTAAGTGATGGCTGGCTGAGAGTAAGTGACGGCTGGCTGAGATGGGAGCGTGCTAGTGTTTTTTAATGTATGCACGGCGTGTGTGGAATCAGTATTGTCACCGAAAATCTGTTGTCTTGAATTATTACCCAACTCACTAGCTTTCGCTGTACGTCCCCAAAACACTTGCTCGCCGTACATCGTGACAAATGCACCCATACGCGACGGACATCGGTGCAAATACACCCATTCCCAGTTCGTTTCAGAAGCCAAAAACGTATTATTTCTCGCCGTATACGTACAAACCGGGTGCCAGGGATCCGGTTCATGTAGGCAGGGAGGAAAAACACAGAGGTTGCTATGACCGTGACATGAGTTTATTCGTCGAAAACAGTACAAGGAAGAGTACAGAGCAAAACGAAGAGACTGTCCCAGTGCACGTGCGGCAGGGCCGGGATCGAGACTATCCAGCGGCGCGTAGCTCGCGGCTTGAATACACGGCCTGTGGGCACGAGCCTACAACTGAGACAGCAACGCCCGGCCCACCGCAGAAAACAGAAAAGAACGTTGATGGCCTGCAGCGAAATCTGTGTTTCTTAGCACACCGAAACTAGCGATTGCGCCCGTGAAACAATAGATACAAACTTAAACTACCCCTTGCTTTTTTGGCAGGCCGGGGACGGGGCAAGGGGGGGGGGGGGAGGGGCATTAGTCATCCATTGCTTGTCATGCGGTTTACCTATGTTGTGGCTTAGCGTCCTGTGTTGACGTGTTTCCCCGTGGCTGTCGGGAGGCGGGAGTGACAGTTTGCTTCGCTTATGTTGAGTGGGCCCAGCAAAACTGTGCACGCTACTGCAGTTACTGCTTAACTCCTCCACCTACACCACCAACCACGACAACGACCACCACCACATTCACTACCACCACAACACAACTCTCACTTCCAAAAGCCACCACCACCACCACCGGCACGCCAGGTAGGCCGCTTCACTTCACGCTACTGCTTCTGTTTGTCGTAACCGGCTGTCCAGTCCCCAGCATCGCAGATTTTATAATCAGGGATAGTGTTCATGAAACGCGTTCTGAGCTAGGATAAACGCGTTTGGATCTAAGTTGGCGTTTAACAACAGAAATGGTCGATTCTTATCCTAGCTAAACGTGCTTCGTAAATACAGTCACAGGTTTGCACACATGGGAGAAGAGAGATGGATACAACATGTACAATTAAAAGCCTCATCAACATTTGGCGACTCCATGCATGTGCACCGCACGCGATTTGTACTATCAGCGTTGGGGATTCTCTCCGGGTACTCCGGCTTCCTGCTTCTGTTTTGGAACTGATTAGCCCACACAACATTTTAAAAATGTAATTTTCAAAAAATGTAATTTTAAAATTAAGAAACCTAAATATCTGAGCTAACCACTCGCAGTAAGTGATTCTTATGTGTTTACGTCCGGTGTGTGAGAGAATGCGTGCGATTCACGTGTGTGTGTGTGTGTGTGTGTGTGTGTGTGCGTTAGCGTTCAGCTCGCGGTGCTGTAAGAAACTCGGACAAACCGCTTACATGAATGCGATTATTAATATCATGATTAATATTATTATCATGGTTAAGTGACGTAAATTACGACTTAGCAAAACACGTATAAT
Organism: Batillaria attramentaria; assembly: GCA_018292915.2. Taxonomy (NCBI): domain Eukaryota; kingdom Metazoa; phylum Mollusca; class Gastropoda; family Batillariidae; genus Batillaria; species Batillaria attramentaria. The sequence continues at coordinate 546,613 of JACVVK020000081.1, forward strand.
CACATAAATCCTTATTGCACAATGTGTCAGACTGTTGCAGGGACGCGGACGGTTGGGAGAAGTGTGTGGAATATAACATAGAGTCGTGTCAGGGTGTCTTCTATCCCTGGGCTTCCCAACACTGCCAGGCCTATTGCGGCATGTGTCAGCGTATGTCAACTTTACAGTTAAAAGTCTGCAATCTCAGCAAAAAGCCGCAAACATTGCGTTTTTGTTTTTTGTTTTTTAACTGCGACTCCTTCGACTGTGCATAATCCAGGCAACTCTGTCACAGTTGCAGAGTTTTCAGCGCTTCGGGGACCCTTGTAAAACCAGGGCACGAGTTTGCCGTGACATTATTTGGCTTTTGGTCAGTGAGCGAGACACATAGCTACAGTGTCTAGCGGATGTTGAGTGCTGCACGATCTTTCTCGCTCAGTGTCAAAACGCAAACTGAGCTGTGAAGTCAGGCTGCCCTTGGCTTTCATTGGGGTTTCAGGGACTTAAAAAAAAAACTATGCAACTGTGACAGAGCTGACTGTGCTTGCACGGTCGACTCTGTAAATATTTTTCACACTTCGGAAAGCTTTTTGTTGGGAGCTTAGATCTTTAAACACTTTGTACTTTACACTTTACACTACACTGTGATGCAGCAACTGCCTCGCTTTATCCATAAGCTGCAAGAGTTCTCGCGTGGTATAACAACCATGCAATGATGACAGTGTTTAGTGGCAGTACAAGTTTAAAATTTTAGTTTTCACTGGCTGATTGGGGGCGCAGCCACAACTCGTCAGGTCAAACAATACAAACGCACGAGGCATCAAAATGCCTGTACAATCCTTGTTAGCCTCAGGCAACATAGTCACCCCTAAAAATGCTTCAATCAAGAAACAAAAAGCACCTATACTCTAGCGCTAGTCTACTTTCTATGGAGGTCAGGAAGCCACTTCACCCGATATCCACTCGCCGCCGTCACCTTTACTCTCATGTGCGCTTAAAGTCCCAGCTTCACTGGCAGCTTGCCTCTCTTGCTGCCACCTGGCATGCAGCTTGCCCTACGAAATACAAAAATCACGAAAATCACGCTTTTTCGGGACAACACAAATCACTGCGAGCACACTGACAAAGCAGGATACTTCCAACAAACACTGCACTCGCCCCCACACTCAGTTTGTGTCATTACGTCTCACGACAGATTCGAATCCAGACAGTGACCAACTTTTGTTTAGATGAATTTTCTTTTTCATTGCCACGATCATTGTACGTGTATCCACCTCGTTGGAAGCCAGAGGGTGACAAATCTAAACCATATTGTCTTGCGTCCATCAGTGCCGTGTTTATACTTTGTGGTCGGGATGTAGGTAATGTCAGTTTTTTTTTTTTTTTTTGGTTGTTTTTTTTTTCTGCTGTAAACCCCAAATGGCCTTCATGTTTCACCATATTTGTCACCGTGTGTGTGTGTGTGTGTGTGTGTGTGTGTGTGTGTGTGTGTGTGTGTGTGTGTGTGTGTGTGTGTGTTGTCACGTGTCGCAGCATGTCCGATCGAGCCTTGCGTGGATGCGATACCTAACTGTGCTGGTTACCGTAACTTCTCCTGTTCTGATGAAAACACGCGGACCTGGGCATACAAGAACTGTAGGAAACACTGTGGGCTGTGTGACAGTGAGTTTCTCCCCCCCCCCCCCCCCCCCGACACAGAAATTGTGGCACACACACACACACACACACACACACACACACACACACACACACACGTACGCACGCACGCACGCACGCACAGAGTTCTGCCAATCCCTCATTACTGCTGTTGTGTTGAGAGCAAGTGTGTTCTGACTACAGTTTTAAAGATGGGGACCAGATCTATATATGCCTTACGATTTTTCGAACAGTGTTCCAAAGGGTGGGCCCTTGGTGTGAAAACGACCGCTGCCCATATTATGATATAACAATAATAATAATAATATGTCTTCGTTCTGACACTAGGAACACAAAGAACACGTGTGGATCACTGCCTTCTGCCTCTGTATTCACTTTCTTATCACGGACTTGAACTGACAGTCCTTACGAATATCAGATAGGGTCTGACATCAGTTCATGTTGACAGTATACTTTACCAGGTGTTTTCTGTCACATATGAAAATACGCTTACCATGACACGGGACGATACATTGATCGCAATTTTTTTTCAGTTATTTATGTTTGCAAAGCAAATGTTTGTATGTTGCAGACTACGGCTTCTATTTTGTTCTGAATCCAGATGCTCGTAGCGGAGTTACAGGTAACACGTGGTGACCAGCATCACGAGAACCACACCATGACACATGATGCTTGTTGAGCAACCATACACATCATTCTTATAAACTCCAGTCGCCAGTTGATAAAGCACAGCAGCTCAAACCCAAACTGGATTATGATATTCCTGATAATAGGCCGGTTCATTTGGTCCCAAAGGTGGTATATAGCAACTGATGTGCCTTTCGCGGCCGTTCGTTGGTAGACACCCACTGAGCTATAGAGACACGGAAATTTAAGCCGAGACTCAAAATGACTCGGCGTGCCAGGGTTAATGTGGACTAATCTTTCTTAGCGCGCAACAGCTGGTTCACGCCATTTCACACAGACCATTAATTTTGTGATTGTTGTGTGGTTTTTTGTGTTGTGGTGTTTTTTTTTATCACTCGCCAGTTGATTACACAAGATAAAAATCATATATCCATAGCAATATGTATGTGCTTCGCATTGTATACAAAACTAACTGACGGTGATAATGATAGTGTCTGAGTCATCTAGATTTTTCACTGACAAAGTGCTACTCTTGTCGCAACACGCTGCAGCAACCCAACCGCCGGTCGCTCACGGAGCTGGCAACAAGAACACCATCACCCAGTTACCTCCCTCTTCCCCATCACCACCAGGGGGCAGCATACGGCCCGGACGGCCGACGGGACCGACCAGCAGCACAGCGGCGACAGTGTGTGAGGACCGCGTGTCCCACTGTGACGAGTACGGACCCGAGGACTGCACACAGTACCAGGACTTCATGAGGTCACACTGTAGTCGCTTCTGCGGCTTCTGCTCAGGTTTGTCCGATGCCAGACTAGTCAGTGACAGTCCACTAAACACGCTCAGAGAACGATACACAAGACAAACAGTTTAAGCACGTAGACAGAAAGGACGGCGTGGTGATAGCAGGGGCCACAATGACTGGCTGTTAGAACAAGAAAACAAAACCGCAGATGCAAACAAACACGAACAGTTCCGCTTTAATCTGAAAGACTCACAAACTACAGTGTGTGTGTGTGTGTGTGTGTGTGTGTGTGTGTGTGTGTGTGTGTGTGTGTGTGTGTGTGTGTGTGCAGTGTGTGTGTGTGTGTGTGTGTGTGTGTGTTTGCGCGCGCGCGCTACGTACCACCGACTGCAAAGTCAAAGACAAATTTCGTCAGCAGATGACGTAGGTCGATGTTTACTGGTACGTGCAAATTACATTTCCTTCTTGGCCACACAGTGTATCTATTGTAATCTGTCCCGCCAGATGTCACCACTACCGTCGTCCCTGGCTGTACTGACCAGATGACCAACTGTGCCCAGTACGGGAGAGAATCCTGTCTGGCTTACGACAACTTCCGCAACGTTCAGTGTCGAGCCTTCTGTCACAACTGTCTTGGTGACGTCACTCTTTAGCCATGCGGCTTCGTGTACTCATTAGCATATTGAATACATTACTACCGTGCACGTTTTGTGTGTTCGTTTATTTGTATGTTGTTGTTTTGCTTCGACCGAATGATCTACTGGGAACTGACGGTGGTTTCAATCAAAGATCTCATGAAATCAAAATAACCAGGATGTATGCTTCGACGAAATAAATCCATACTGTGCTGAGACGCATTTCAATCTGATTCATTTTGTTAAGAACACACACACACACACACACACACACACACACACACACACACACACGACACTGAACGTGGCAGACGGACAGACAGACAGAGAACCGAGTTCGCGAGACATGGGTGCTTCAACTACAAGGAAACCTTTGAATGATAAAACTGCCGGTACTCAGTTTTTATTTAAGTAAAGTTGTCCATGTCCAAAAAGCTGATTTTGAAGTCCGTCCCATCCGATGGAACCAGGGGTTATTGTGAACACGACAGCTGTCATGCATTGTTTTTAAAAACTATCACTAAGGTCACAGAATCTAAGGCCAGGCTCAGCAGAACAAATCGAGACGACACGACGTTGAATTATGATAGTCTGGCGAAAAGTTTTTTTTTTTTGGTCACGCTTTTCGTCTCTTGCTTTCGTCAGTTCCACAATCCAGGTCAGATCAGTGTGTCACAGTAGTGTCATTGTGGAGGCGTTGCTATCTCTAGGGACAATGGTGCACCAAGAGGCCCCAGTACCGGTCGTGACGAACCTTACTACACAGTCAGCTTACAGTCACCATGCCAGACATCCCATCAGGTCGCCAAAAGTAGACCTAGGTAAGGTCAGAATCTTTGGCCTAGGAGTTCAAATGAGGACAACTCTTTTATCTAATTAGTCCTACCAGTTACTTCTTTGTAATATTTTATTGCTGGGGTCGTGAGTTCGAATCCCGGTTGGGGCCAAATATTTGTGCTGGCCTTTTTGTCGTTGCCCCGTCTTTTTTATACATGTACCACCCATACGTGGTGGAAAAGGACGTTAAACTCCCAAACACCCACCCACGCTCTTTGTAAAATTTTACTAGTAGCTCACCTGAAAGGGGTGGGAGGAGGGGGGGTTATTCGAACGATTGAAACTGAAGAGATTATTATCCAAGAAAGAGTATGCCAGTTAGAGAGCTGATGTTTCTATCACTACCATTAGTACGTACAGTTGCCTGTAGATGTTTCTGCTTCAACGAAAAAAACAACAACAAACAAACAAACAAACACAATGCTTAGAATAGAGACAGAGTGTGTTTTCAATATGTTTATTTTCAGAAGAAAAGGAAGACTCCAACAAATCAGAAGCACAAATAACTATTTACTTCTTAGCACTCGGTAAGCACTCGGTAAGCAGAAGAAAAAAATGAAGCAGGCACAAAATGTCCATGTACTAGAGACAGGACGTATGTTTGATATATTTATTTTCAGAAAAAAAGAAGAGGACAACCACAACAAAATCGGATGAAACAAAAACTAAGCACGTGACTTACTTCTAAACACTCAACAAGCGGACAGAAATTGAGATCGGCACAAAATTCCCGTACCAGTGAGACAGAATGTATTTTCATAAAAAAGGAAAGACAAGAAAACACGAATCAGACGATACGTTCTCAATTGCCCGGTTCGGGATGAATAAAGTGCATTTGAATTTGAGATGAAAAACAAAACGTTTACTTCTAAGCACCCGACAAGCAGAAAAAGAGAAAATTTTAATGTAATAGGCATGATTTCCACGTAACCGAGACAGTAAAGACAGCAGCAAGGCGCATGCGCGAGGTTTGCTTGGGCAAGGTTTTAGTACCAGCCAAACTACAGTCGGAAAGTTAGTACACGGGATTGGAACTCTCATCCCAGTAAAATCTCAGTGTCATCTGCAGTCACGGCTTGTGTTGCTGTGGAAACAAAACAAAAAAAAATCTATAACTATTCCCTAGTCTTATTACACTGAAATCTTATTCCGATATTGAAAATAATAATATGATACAGGAGTTTGGAAATAAGTAACTACCACTGTCTGTGTTTTGTATGAAACTGCACTCAAAATACTGTGAAAGATATTTCGCAAAATATTTAATCGTTCTTCTTCCATTTAAAAAGGTCTACCTCTGTCGTTTGTTTGATGGTTGTTGTTGTTCCCCAAAGTGTTGAATGTGTTTTGGCCTTTGAGATTATAGTCGTGGTGGACGCTAAACATTTAATTTCAAGAGAGAGAGAGAGAGACTGCGACAAAAAGGCAGAGAGAGAGAGAGAGAGATGATGATGATGATGATGATGATGATGATGAAACTTTATTTATCATTGGTAAAAGTTTTGACAGAAATTCGCCAGTTTGGCGAACTTGCCGTTGCCAATACTACAGAGACTATTTACTAAAGAAAAAAAGGGAGCAAAATATAAAAAGAAGAAGAAGAAGAAAAAGAGAGAGAGAAAGAGAGAGAGAGGCGCGTAGCAACGCATTTCATCTAGATCATATATGACAGCTAGCAGGACAGCGAGAGCCAAAAGAAGTTGAATCGTACACAGCGTGTGTCTACTGTCATGTCAATACTCACAGGATGAAGGGAAGAGATAGGCTGAGCACGATGGTGGTTCCCATGGTGCTGAAAACACAACGTGATCAATGACATTAACTGATACTACTTCTTCACGGCTTCAATTACGCAACTACGTATCCACCTAAGTGTTGTACTGTTGACAGGCGAATGCATTCACTCGTTCTTATTTTAGGACGTTGTGTTTCTAAGCTGCCGGTGTAATGAAGATCTTCCACGGGAAGAGCGTTAGACAAGCAACACAGTTTATCCACACCTCATAGGCTGTTATCATTTGTCATCATTTGTTTAACTTCTATGTTCGAATCCCTGCTGGGGCCAAATATTTGTGCTGGCCTTTTTTTCTCGTTGCCCCATCTTTAATATCACTAATACGTGGCGGAAAAGGACGTTAAACTCCCAAACACCCACCCATCCACCCGCTAAACTAGTACCGCTCGCTCCACTCAGATTATTACCCGAAAATGGACAAACCATTTACATGGTGCTGCAGCTGACCGTTGTTTCTTCGATCGTGCAAACCGACAGAAATTCCGCGAAAATAAGATCACCGGAGAGGACTGTTGTTTCTCTCTCTCTCTCTCTCTCTCTCTCTCTGTGAGAGATTCACGTTGTCTCAATACAGTTTCATTATCATTATCACTGATTATTCATTATTCTCTTTTTAGTTTATTTGTTTGTTCAGGTTGTTGTTTTGGCGCTGTGTGACGAGTGCTGTACTTACAGTCACACAATTTGCACGTGCCGGCACAGTTACTGAGGCGGAACAGCAGGTAGCGTTCGTTTGTGCACAGGTCGTCAGGCTCCCGATCACAGTAGTCGATAGTGTCCGTGCACAGACGATCAGGCTCCACCCCTGTCACGTGATCATACATAGGGCTAGTACACGGCACTTAAAGACCCAGTATTTAACATGCGTATGCTTACAGGGGGAGCCGGGGTGACCGCCGGAATGGTAGAGCGTTGGACTTCCAATGCTTGGGTCGTGAGTTCGAATCCCGGCTGGGGCCAAATATTTGTGCTGGCTTTTTCATCGTTGCCCCGTCTTTGACCACAAGTGGTGGAAAAGGACGTTAAAACTCCTAAAAACACACACCCACCCTTGTATGCTTACAGATCAGTGTGAGCTGTTTTTATGATGTGTAGTATCACACCACTAACACACCTGCACTGTGGCAGCATTTCAAAGGCAATGACGCGGCGAACACCAGGACTGGTTGAGCGAGAGGTTGTGGGCACGCTCAACCGCTCACTGTAGGCAATCTGAATTTTCGACCGCTTGCACAGACTGTGCACAGCATTGTATTGCATTAAGAACGTTACTGACCAACAAGATGGAGTATTTCCAGCGTAGAGGCACATTCAGAAACGAAACTGTTCCAGAACTAAGCTGGCTAAGTAAATATGAAAATAGCACGATTATAAAAACACTAGATCATGAGAATGGTACTGATATATATATATATTTTTTTATTTTTTTTTTTTTATCCCGTTACTGTTGTGAGGAAAATTGGGGCTGTTCGCTCGGGCCCGTCGCCACTTCTACAGCGTCATGTTACTTTGTTTTCTTTTCTTTTTAATTTTTGCTGCATACATTGTTTTGCTTGCTTTGTATGCTGCGACCCCGTCCGCAAGGACTTGAATCCTTAAAGGGTACGGCAAGTCAAGAGCACTATTGGGTTTAAATGACAGATATTGAGGTCCTAAGATGTTAGACAGCAAAAGTTTTCGTGAACAAAGTACCATTTACTCAAAAATGCGCCGAAAACACCCTCTGCTTTCGGTTCCTGGGCTGCGCCATGTTGCCGCACTCTTTCGCGAATGAGACGGGAAAGGTGCTGACGGTGACGTCACTCGCCCACCACTGTCGGCAGTGCCAGTAGCTTTGAGCGGGTTGTTCCGGAGTATTATTTTGTGTTCGAGATGCCACAGTGCAAAGCGTTTGGTTGTTTCAGCAAACAGGGCATGTGTAAGAATGCAGATAGAAGCCACAAAAGCTTTTATAAATTTCCGAATCTAAACAAATCAAAGGAAAAACGGAGGTTATGTGCGAAATGGTTGGAGACCTTGAAGAACGATCGCTTGCCCCGCCGAGTGCAGGAATACGCCTGGAACAATCGAGACTGACCTCGTTTGTGGAGATCATTTTACCCCGGATTGTTTCATTGGCGCTTTTGCGAACGATGTTACTGCTTCTCTTGTCAAACACGCATCAATCGGCTCTTCCCAATCGTCACAGTCCCCACTGTTTTCTGCCCGACCCCTTACTGAGCTCTTCCTTAGAATATTCTGCCTCGAAATTATAAAGAACTATCCCCTAATCCATTCTAGCTTTCAGGAAATAAGCAAAGTGTGTATACGAGCCAGAAATAGCACGCCTAAAACGTGTAGCAGGGACACCTGCACGCACAGAGAGTGTGCCAGCATAGTGTCGTCTGCTGCTGAGTGGTGCAGTGACGTCACTGCTAGGATCAACATGGCAGCCTCCATGGCATCGCATTTTGGCTGCCGTTTGGTGTGATAAATGCTGAATGGTGTATTCATGTTCAAATCTTTTGGGCTGCAGCCGTCTAGGACATCACTATCTATCACTTAAACCCAACATTGCACTTGACTTGCCTTACCCTTTAACATGCACACTTGATAATGTGCATAATACAGTATATACTTGAGATGTCTGCGTGCGTTTGTACATGGAGATGAGACAGACACCACGTGAGGTTTGAACGGATGTGGTGAGGACGCATTCCCGCAAGGGTACCTCAACATCTGCAGGTAGGCGTTTTAGTCAAAATCCCCTTGACATGAAGGCTGCTCATAGGTAGTTACTATCATAATGATGACTAATAAGCGATGCAGAGAGTAATACTCAAGACAATACTATCACTAGTACCCCCAAAACTCGACGTTGAAACCCAGGTTCGTGTCCACAACGACAGTCTAAGAAGACCTTCTACAGCCCTTCTGCAGTCAAATGGATTGGACCAGTGAAGACCTTTGCTTGCTGCCGGTCACGGAGCTAAGTTACTGTGGCAAGATGACCTTCACCTACCACAGAAGCCGCAGAAGCTGGCACAGTGTGCACGTGCCCATGGCTCATAGATGCCACAACAGTGCTGTCGTATGTCATAACTGGTGCAGTTCTCTATCGTGTCCGAACAGTTCTGCGGGATTGGAGGGGGAGTTCCGGCCGGCATTGTTGCGTACTCGGTGTCGTCTGTATACAGAGAAGAGCGGACAAGTGTGCTTCAGTTTGTTGACAAGTGTTGGTCATAATGATTATAATAACAATAAATCACATGTATTGTTACCCGATTTCATAATTTCCTCCCAGATAAAAAAATATCATTTTGAACAAAAGAACGAAGGCAATTTCTATAGTACTTCAAATCCAGCCAAGACATGTAATGAAGCAAGTACTGTATCTAAGAAAGAAACAAAATTCAGAGAAACTGTATAAGACCTGCCCCCCCCCCCCCCTCCCCCTAATTTCCTCCCAGATAAAAAAATATCATTTTGAACAAAAGAACGAAGGCAATTTCTATAGTACTTCAAAATTCAAATCCAGCCAAGACATGTAATGAAGCAAGTACTGTAAGAAAAAAAAATTCAAAGAAACTGAATAAGACCTCCCCCCCCCCCCCCCCCGACTAACTTGGGCAGAGTTCACAATACTACCGGGAAATAAAGATTGACTGAGGGCTGACTAACTTGGGCAGAGTTCACAATACTACCGGGAAATAAAGATTGACTGAGGGCTGACTAACTTGGGCAGAGTCCACAGTAGTCCTGGCAGTAAGTAGCCATGAAGGAGTCGTACACGTCACAATCGTCCTTTGGGTAAGCGGCACAGTCCGACACCAAGTCCTTACACCCCCCGGGCACCGCCGTCTGAGCCACTAGTGTAGCTGCTGGGGCTGTCGGACACGACGACATCGTCACCAACATGAACAACAAAACAGCCACCAGTATCGGACACGACAACATCGTCACCAACATTAACAACAAAACAACCACCAGTATCGGACACGACAACATCGTCACCAACATTAACAACAAAACAACCACCAGTATCGGACACGACAACATCGTCACCAACATTAACAACAAAACAACTACCAGTATCGGACACAACATCGTCATCAACATTAACAACAAAACAGCCATCACTATCGGACACGACAACATCGTCAACAACATTAACAACAAAACAACTACCAGTATCGGACACGACAACATCGTCACCAACATTAACAACAAAACAGCCACCAGTATCGGGCACGACAACATCGTCACCAACATTAACAACAAAACAACCACCAGTATCGGACACGACAACATCGTCACCAACATTAACAACAAAACAACCACCAGTATCGGACACGACAACATCGTCACCAACATTAACAACAAAACAACCACCAGTATCGGACACGACAACATCGTCATCAACATTAACAACAAAACAGCCACCAGTACTGGCGGTCAATAGACAATCACTGCCAAAGTTTGATGCAAGGATGGATGGCTGGATGGGTAGGTGAGTGGCTTGGTGGATGGATCACTGGATGTCTGACTGGCTTGGTGGATGGATCAGTGGGTAGATGAGTGAGTAGGTGAGTGGGTTGGTGAGCGTCTGGCTGGTTTGGCGGATGGATCAATGGGTGGATGGCTGACTTGGTGGATGGATCAGTGGGAGAACGTCTGACTTGGTGGATGGATCAGTGGGAGAATGTTTGACTTGGTGGATGGATCAGTGGGAGAATGTTTGACTTGGTGGATGGATCAGTGGGAGAATGTTTGACTTGGTGGATGGATCAGTGGGAGAACGTCTGACTTGGTGGATGGATCTGTGTGAGAACGTCTGACTTGGTGGATGGATCAGTGGGAGAACGTCTGACTTGGTGGATGGATCAGTGGGAGAACGTCTGACTTGGTGGATGGATCAGTGGGAGAATGACTTGGTGGATGGATCAGTGGGAGAATGTTTGACTTGGTGGATGGATCAGTGGGAGAATGTTTGACTTGGTGGATGGATCAGTGGGAGAACGTCTGACTTGGTGGATGGATCAGTGGGAGAATGTTGTACTTGGTGGATGGATCAGTGGGTAGATGAGTGGGTAAAGAAATGCTCTGGTGAGTGTCTGGCTGGCTTGATGGATGGGTCAGTGGCTGGGTGGATAGATGGTTGGTAGAGAAGATGGATGAATGTATGTTGTGCTGACGGGTTTGTGAAGCTGGCAGACGAGTGCTGGTAGCTTGCTAAGTGGTCGACAAGGTCTATTGACTGAAAGTAGCTGGTGTTTGTTTGTTTGTTTGTTTGTTTGTTTGTTTTTTCGGGGGGGGGGGGGTTGTGGTGAAACTGATATATTGACTGGTTAATTAACCTTGGGTGTATAAGGACAGATAATGATAATAATACTGATAGTAAAACGTGAAAAGAAGGAGGAGAAATAGCGTTGAGTACCTGTGGGCCTTGTTATATTATTCCGTTCCCAGTACAAGCCATAGTCTGAAACATAACGCAAACTCACTTTGTAGCAGTAGCTTTATCAGTCTTTCGTATCATTTATTTCGTTTGGCTGTTTTTTGTTGTTGTTGTTGTTGTTGTTTATTTTTTGTTTTGGGGTTGTTTTTTGTCACGCACGCACGCACGCACGCATGCACACACACACACACACACACACACACACACACACACACACACACACACACACACACACACACACACACACACGGACGATGGCAAACGGACAGATAAAGAGACTGACATAGTCAGAGAGAGTGAGACACACACACACACACACACACACACACACACACACACACACACACACACACACACACACACACACAGACGATGGCAAACGGACAGATAAAGAGACTGACATAGTCAGAGAGAGTGAGACACACACACACACACACACACACACACACACACACACACACACACGGACGATGGCAAACGGACAGATAAAGAGACTGACATAGTCAGAGAGAGTGAGACACACACACACACACACACACACACACACACACACACACACACACACACACACACGGACGATGGCAAACGGACAGATAAAGAGACTGACATAGTCAGAGAGAGTGAGACACACACACACACACACACACACACACACACACACACACACACACACACACACACACACACACACACACACACACACACACACACACACAAACAAACACACACACACGCACACAGTCTGACAGACAGAGATCTAACGAACTTGAGCACAGTCCGCAGTGCTCCATGCAGTTTGAGTAGGCCCACTGTCGCATGGAGGGGTTAACACAGGAGTAGTCCCCGAACTGTTCACAGTTGTCGATAGCGTTTTCACACGGAGTGATCGGGCAGGCTGAAATAAGTATTGGTATAATATTATCTGAAATATTGTGAGCTGGACAGTCACAAGAAACACACTCAAGTGCTTAACGTCATCTTTTTTTCTGAGACCGGACAGTTAGGAAGGAGCCACCGCGAGAAAGAAATCAACAAAATGTCTCATGCGTTTTACAAGGCCAAGCGTGTGTTTTCTTTCCCGTGCATGTCAGCCCAGACACACTTGGCTATCTATACTCACGTTCACAGTAGCCACAGACACACTTGGCTCTTATACTCACGTTCACAGTAGCCACAGACACCGGCTTGGCTCTTATGCTCACGTTCACAGTAGCCACAGACACCGGCTTGGCTCTTATGCTCACGTTCACAGTAGCCACAGACACCGGCTTGGCTCTTATGCTCACGTTCACAGTAGCCACAGACACCGGCTTGGCTCTTATGCTCACGTTCGCACTAGCCACAGACACCGGCTTGGCTCTTATACTCACGTTCACAGTAGCCACAGACACCGGCTTGGCTCTTATACTCACGTTCACAGTAGCCACAGACACCGGCTTGGCTCTTATAGCCTACTCACGTTCGCAGTAGCCACAGACACCGGCTTGGCTCCTATACTCACGTTCACAGTAGCCACAGAAAGCTTGACAGTGTGCACGTGCCCACGCTTCATAAATGCCGGTACAGCCGCCAGATCCTTTATCTATACACCCCCTCCAGCCGTCCTGGTCAGTACAGCACTCTGAACAAAAACACCATCAACACTGATTTACATGTGCACAGCACGCAGAATCACCCTCCACACACACACGCACGCACGCACGCACGCCGGCACCCACGCACGCACGCACGCACGCGCACACACACACACACACACACACACACACACACACACACACACACACACACACACACACACTGTACACGTTATAGCAAGTAGGTGTGGCTTTTGAGTCACACAGACACCGCGCGGCATTTTCTGAACATATACATGGCTGACCACCAGTAACCAGTAGACTCGATACACTGACAGGCTCCATCACTACTGGTTGCCTGCCAGTTTCAGGGGCGCCGGAACCGGGGGGGGGGGGGGGGGGGGGCAGGGGGGGCTGCTGCCCCCCCCCCCCCTGTACCCAAGCAGGGGGGGGGGGGGGGGGCAAGAGTATCTTTTTGCCCCCCCCTGGAAAATCAGGTGACTATGGCAAGAGGGGGGGCAAAGCCATGGTCTTGCCCCCCCCCCCCCTCCCTTCCCCTCCCCCTCCTCCTGCTCTCTCCCTCATCCCAGCCAACAGAGAACTCATTTTAACCGTTGCATGAAATATCAAAACGACTTGGCAGAAAGTCGTCTGATAATCACTCCCCCCCCCCCCCCCCCCCCCCCGCTTTTGACTTTCTTCGGGCAACGTCCTTTGTTTCACTGGCTCACTACTTCGGAAAGGTTTTTGTCTGTGCAGCATCTGAACGCCCCCCCCCCCCCCCCCCGCTTTTCACTTTCTTCGGGCAACGTCCTTCCTTTCATTTGGTCTGCTGGCGCTCCCCCCCCCCCCTCTGAGATTCTGCCCCCCCCCCTTCCCCCAACATCTTCCGGCGCCCCTGAGTTTTGTCCCACAGTTACACGAGAAGAAGTAGAAGAAGGTTCATAGCCGTGTGTGTGGAGTGGAGACTGCACAAACCACTGACAACTCGGGTCGAGTTGCTGGGATAAATAGGTCAAGCAGACGGGCACTCACCACGAGTGACCTGTCTCAGTATATCAAGAGCAGCAGGTAAGCGTGCACAGGATTTTTTTCTTCTTCCTAAGATCTTCTGAGAAACTTCAATTGAAGTATGCATTAAAACCAACAGAAGATCCTTTCCCAGGTAAATACAGTTGGAATTTATTTTGTCTTGTATGTATCCTCACGGTGATCTGGAATTTTACGTCTTTTGAATAATAAAATCTACATTGTACAGACAGGACCGTAAGAGTTGAAGGGGTGATTTATCTGTCAAATTTATTATGGCCCCTCTCCCCCCACCCCCTCTTATCCCAAGGGGCTAAGAATTCTATAACAAATATCTTATCCAGTAAATGAAAATTTTCAACACTGTAAATCTCTCACCGATCATTAGGAAAAAGCATTTGGAGAAAACATAAAACAATATAAAATCAGTATCATACAGACGTCCCCAAATCTCCTATCGGAGGAAAGGATGTAAAACTATAAGACACCGCCTGCACAGGACAACAGCAGATGTTACGGTTCACTACCAGCGAAGATGTGGGTGTTTTAACAGGTTACAGAGCGGTATTAGCTTCCGTGTAGTAACTCGGCTAAATATAGACAATCTTTGCCCCTTTTAAAATTTGTGTGCAGAGTAAAAAATGGCAATCTGGTGCTTTTCTGTTGGCTTTGTAAACAAGTTTCATGCCAGGTGACAGTAAAATCAGGGAAACTGAAATGAGCCTAGTTTGTGGACTATTTGTATTCATGCGCGCCGCTGGCACAGGAGCCAGCGGACGACCGTGGAATGAGGGGGTATGTGGTCGCTATCAACATAGCCCCAAAAAACCGGAACACTGGAATTTGTTGAAATTTACTCTACACATGAGTCTATGGCTGCCTGATTTTTGTGATTTTTTGGTGAATTTTAAAGTATTTCTAGGGTGTCATCTGCAACGTTATGTGTAAGAGGAATATATAGCGTTTTCCTCCAAATTTGCATCTCTGGTACGTAGCCTAAGGTTACCTGGTTCCGGCACGAAGGGCTCGCTACAGTAGTCACATGACCGGCGACAGTAGTGGAGGGCCCAGGATCGGTACTCGGCACACGTGTCATATCCCAACGCCTTGCAGTCCGCGCTTAAATCCGTACAGTCTGCACGTCACAACACAAAACTTTAGATCCGTACAGTTTGCACGTCACAACACAAAAATTCATATCCGTACAGTCTGCACGTCACAACACAAAACTTCATATCCGTACAGTTTGCACGTCACAACACAAAACTTAAGATCCGTGTAGTCTGCACGTCACTGACGACACAGAACTTTAGATCTGTACAATCTGCACGTCACGTTACAAAACTTTAGATCCGTACACGTCACAACAACAGATATAGCAGGTGTTTAACAAGTCAAGTCAATCTATCATTCATAATTGTCTTGTATACATGTACCGGGCCACTGTTGTGGTTTACAGAACACGACCAGTGTGTAGGGCCTACTGATGACAAATATCACTGATTCTGATTTTTGTACTTCACTTCGGTCGCAATCCGAATTTCAAAACCAAAGTGTCAGAAAACTATTCCAAA